>OX453253.1:7838742-8149786 GCA_949709985.1 Luffia ferchaultella | reverse complement strand
TAAAGTTGGCTATTGCCAAGGATCATGTTTCCTCATGGGGTTACTGCTCATGCAGATGCCTGAAGAAGAGACTTTTGCTGTTCTGGTTCAAATTATGCAACTGCATCGTATGCGTGAGATGTATAAACCCAGCATGACCGAATCAGGTCTATGCATGTTTCAACTAGAAAATCTTGTTCAAGAGCTGTTACCAGATTTACACGCACATTTTCAAGCCCAGAATTTCAACACATCCATTTATGCCAGCAGCTGGTTTTTGACGCTATTCACTACAACGCTGTCGCAACCACTGGCATGCCGTATCATGGATGTCTTCTTTTCTGAAGGCATGGAGATTATATTCAAGGTTGCTTTGGCAATGCTTACATTGGGCAAACCCGACCTTTTGGCCCTTGATATGGAAAATCTTCTGAAGTATATGCAAAAAGAGCTCCCGGCAAAGGCAGAGGCTGATCCAGATGCATTCATGAACTTAGCTTACACAGTGAAACTCAACCAAAAAAAATTGAAAAAATATGAAAAAGAATATTTGGTTATAAAATCCAAGGAGCAGAGCGACATGGCTCTTATCAGAATTCTGCGCCAAGAGAACAAAATATTAAAGCAGAGAGTTGAGCTGCTGGAAAAGGAAAGTACAGCTCTAGCAGAACGACTAGTTCAAGGCCAAATAGACCGGCCGGAAGAGGAAAAAGAATCTTTTGCTGTAACGAGAGAGGTGCAACGCACCTGCCACATTTGAGCGACTCATGGAGTGTGTACTGGCAGGCTTAGTTGGAGAGGCTTGCTTAGTCTATTTGGATGACGTCAATATTGTCGGCCGTGACTTCGAGGACCATTTGCGAAACTTGGAGCGAATTTTCGCCAAAATAGAGGGAGCCAAATTAAAGTTGAACCCGAAAAAGTGCCGTTTATTCATGAGTGAGGTCAATTATCTCGGCCATGTTATCTCCACTGATGGAATCCAGACAGACCCGGAAAAACTGGAAGCAGTTCAAAAATGGCCTACCCCTAAGGACAAAACCGAAGTGCGGGCATTCCTCGGCCTATGCTCATACTACAGGCGTTTTGTTAAGGGATTCTCAGAGATAGCTAAGCCATTACATCGGCTGACAGAAGATAAACGACAATTTAGTTGGGATGAGACTTGTGAAGATTCGTTTCAGAAACTGAAGAAACATCTGTGTGAAACACCAATCCTGGGGTATCCACAAACTGAAGGTCTGTTTATAGTCGACACGGATGCAAGCAACACGGCCATTGGAGGGGTGTTATCTCAAAAACAGGGCGAAAGAGAAGTTGTTATCGCATATTTCAGCAAATCTTTATCCAAGCCAGAGAAAAACTACTGCGTGACAAGAAGAGAACTCTTGGCTGTTGTAAAGACGCTACAACATTTCAACAAATATCTCATCGGCAGACAGTTTTTACTGCGAACTGATCACGCAGCCTTGAAGTGGCTACTGCAATTCAAGAACCCGGAAGGTCAAGTAGCTCGATGAATTGAACAGCTCCAAGAGTATGACTTCAAGACGGAACACCGCAGTGGAAAGACGCATGGGAATGCCGACGCACTCTCACGAAGGCCGTGTTCGGAAGACTGCAAACATTGTGTTAAACAGGAATCTAAGGAAGTAACATTAAAGCTAACGAGAACAAGTCCTTTGGGTCTCTGGGAGAATGATGCTATGAGGGAGGCTCAAGAAAGAGATGACGACCTTCGGCACATCATCACATGGAAGAAATGTGGTGACGTAAAACCGACCTGGAGTGAGGTTGCACCCACTGGCGCTGTCACTAAGGCGTACTGGGCGCAATGGGACAGTCTGATACTCCAAAACGGAATACTCTACCGGAAATGGGAGACGACTAACGGTAGAGAGTTCCATCTTCAGATAATTGTCCCACGAGCAAGAGTACCAGACGTTCTCCGCGAAATACATGATGGCATATCAGGAGGTCATCTAGGTGTCAAGAGAACGTTAACAAAAGTGCGAGAACGATTCTACTGGTTGCATTGTCGAGATGATGTACAGGATTGGTGCCGCAAATGTACTACGTGCGCTGCTGTAAAAGGACCACAGACCAGGAGCCGTGGGAACCTGCAGTTGTATAACGTCGGTGCACCGTGGGAACGAATTGCAGTTGACGTAGCTGGGCCATTTCATGTAACGGAATCGGGAAACAAGTATTTTATGGTCGTCATTGACTACTTCACCAAATGGCCCGAAGTGTTCGCCATACCAAACCAAGAAGCTACAACAGTCGCTTCTAAGTTAGTCGAAGAAGTGATATGTCGCTTTGGTGTGCCTCTAGAAATCCATTCTGATCAGGGCAGGAACTTCGAATCGCAAGTATTCCAGGAAGTGTGCAGAATTTTGGGCATGCATAAGACGAGGACTACCGCGTACCATCCACAGTCTGATGGAATGGTTGAGAGGTTTAACCAGACCTTTGAGAGGCATTTGGCAAAATTGGTAGACGACAAACAAAAGGATTGGGACAAGTATATACCACTCTTCCTTCTGTCGTACCGAACCGCCGAGCATGAGAGCATAAAAGCTACCCCGGCGTATGTCAATTACGGTAGAAAACTACGAATACCAGTAACCTAGTATCAGTAACAGGAGGGTCACCGGAGGAACCAAAGACCGTACAAGACTATGTCTGCGATTTAAGGAAAAAATTGCGCTATATACACGCCTTGGTTCGGGAAAATGGGTTACAGTCAAGTGAGAACATGAAAACCAGATACGACCGGAAATCGAACCGGAGCGGCTTCGAAGAAGGGTCACTGGTGTGGCTGCATAACCCAACTCGCCGGAAAGGAAAATCTCCAAAGTTGCAGACCAAGTGGGACGGTCCATACAAAGTGGTTACCCGACTGAATGATGTGACTTATAGGATTCAAAAGCAACCTAGAGGGACATTCAAAGTGGTACACATAGACCGTCTGGCGCGCTACCATGGCAGTAACAACGATGCTCGGGACGAGCATCTCTAAGAGGGTAGTAGTGTTACGAACAGAGAGTAACGACCGCCATCTGGCGTCAACCAGTAAAACCACTTTGTAGAAGGGTTTTACAACAAACAAACACGAAACCCCTACTCAATACTAGATGGCGTTAGAGGAAAGAATCGCGGGGCTTTTTAGAATTGTCCAGTCCGGTACAATCTAGAATGATCTGGCGCTCGTCCGGCCTATATAAATAGCAGCAGGAAGGCGAGCCAGCAGTTCAGTTTTTGGGCTACTTTCGAAGCGACTTCGAAGCGAAACTAGTGATACAAGTGAAATCTGTGACTTGGCTACGATCCAGAAACATCGTTAGTGCTTAGTGTTTGGACTTAGTGCTTGGTGTTGGACCTAGTGTTAGTGAATAAAGTCTTCAAAAGAGTCAGCAGGTCTTTTTCTCCAAATTCTTCGAACCCTAACACGTAACAATATTATCTTTAGTAAGAAAAAAGCATGTATTTTAAATAATACCCGATCTCAAATTAGACCTCTGTATAGAATACAGATAAAACAATATTTTAATTATTTGTGGGTATGTATATACATATATAAATATTGTGTATTTTTTTTTCTAGATGATGTCAAGAGAGTGTGTGATGCTCAAATGAAGGGCATATTTTTTTACCCTATATAAAGGTATTGTATAGAATTTCAAGAAACTGTGTTACTCCAACTCATGTAATATAAATATTATAAACAATATATATTATGTAAAGTTTTTCATCGTAAGTAATTTCGATCTCCATCTTCTATGTAGTAGAACCATGAAATCAGTGTTTTTAATTAAATTCATTAAAACCAGTATTCTTTAATAAACACTTTATTTGTCTAAACTAAACTCTATATTACAGCATTTACAATACATCATAACTTTACATAATTAAATACTAATCCAATGACTCTTTATGCTCATCTTTTTTCAAAAATTTCTTATATAACTTATTAACGAGCTCTCTATTTTCATACATCCATGACAACAATACAAGAAACAAACAAACCATTCCTACAGTTATATGTAAGAATACTAAGTTCCCCAATTTATATTCAGAAATTTTACATAAAATTCCTGCAAAACATAAAGTAACAAGAAAAATCTTCCCCACATAAAGTCCCTCCAGAGGTTTGTAATTTGTTCCTTTGTATTTAGAGTGTATGAAGTGAATGCTATGTATGATTCTACCCAACATATTTACGCAGTTAGATATAATGAAACCAATAGGACCAAATGTATATGTAAGTAGATAGGACAAAAATAAGAAACTTATGGAGAAAATCACCATTAAATAGTTGTAACTGTTGATTTGAGCACTGGTCATAGTAGCAAAAGCAAAACACTCTGTAACTCCATTGACAGCTAACAAGACAATGGCCAAGCAATGGCTTCTGAGAAGTTGGACAGGCAACCCACTGGACACAAATGTCTCTCCCCCGTACAATAGTAACAAAGTTCTTGCATAACTCTGGCCAAAAACAAGAACAATCAAACCTATTGAGGTCACAGTTTTACATACTTGTGAAAGAACTAAGCACGATTCTTGTATTTTAAATTGATCTTGTTTCTGTAAAGGTAAATCTCTACTCACCATTTGAGTGAAATAGAAGTATGTGCTGTCTTCAATAGGGCGAAAAATGAAACGTGCAGCTAAACTGCCTAAATTATTGACCACATCATAAGTAGCTTGTTCACTGAAGCTCATCACAGGGCTAACAGACATCACATATTTTTCACCTTCTGTCAACACTTGTTTTACCACACCTTGTTTAGCAAAGCTTATTGTGAGCGAATTTAACTTTTTATTAAACGTTGAACTCAAAGATCCCTTCCAACTAGGACAGAATTCTTTTAGAGATGTAAAATGAAAATCGTCCATATTATCAAATAACTTTTTCATATTAGAATCCGAAATAAGCTTATTTTTTAATGCTCCTTTTGCATATAAAGGTTTATATTTTATATACCAATAGAAAAATATGTAATAACAAATAGCTATAACTCCAACGCTACAGACTTGTGCTACAGAAAATGCAATTAGAGCTAAGGATCTGTCATAAACTATTATAGAGAGAAACAATATTGTTCGAACAAATATGTGTAAAGTATCTAGAGCTACTTTTAGTTTTATGAAACAAAATGATTGTGCAACGAGAACCATATTCGCTGAACACAATTCAAGGACACATGAAAATCCAACACTCCAACAGCCAATTGCATACTGAAAAACATACTCTGGATGGCCCAAAGGTAACAAATAGAGCCATACATAAACAAAGGTAAGTGATAAAATACAACTGATTGGAACCGACATCCAAATCTGATTAATTATTTGTATCCATGGTATTTCATCTTTTTGACCCAAGCAAGCTCTGTGGAATGGTTCTCTACTCAGGAAAAGGATTGTGCTTTCAAGCAATAATAGCCTGACATTCATAATACCAAGAACTTCATGGCCAACATTTCTAATTACCCAAGCATTAATTACAAAAGTTATGCATCTGAATAGAATTTGAAATATAATATTGAAGGAGGCATTTTCTAAACTGCTCATTAATAAATTTCGACCCATTTTAAATGTATAATAAATTACACAGCTATTGTGTTGCCTTCGTTTGTGATAATACTTGGTAAATTCCTTTTAACAATATAGATTTTCTTATTAGACAGACATATTATGAATCCATGGTCGTCATAAGTGATAGATATTTTCTTGAACTGGTCATTTGGAGGAAATGCAACAGGATCAACTCTGGAAACAAATACAACAAACCTACTTATTTGCATACTTTAGTGTTTGCACCAATCTTTTTAATTTCTAAAACTTGCTGGATTATATCATTCTGTACATTTAATTTAATGTCATATATTTAAAAAGTTGCTGCTTAGTCGCATACAATATTAATAAAATACAAAACATGTCGAATAACAACCATATAACAATACCTAAACTGCACTGAAAGTTTCGAGAACTCACTATTTGGTCTAGGGGTTAGGGATCCTAACTATAAAAGCAAAGATCACAGATTTGATTTCCAGGACGAATATTTATGTGCATGAACCTCTCCATTAATTCTGTGTTTGTGTATAAATATCTATATATGTATGCATTATAAAACATCTATTTACAACTACAACCATAAAACAAAACAGCAGTCAGCCATGTGGGTCTTTCAATATCGCATGGTCAAACCATTGATGCTGAAGCCAAGATTGTCTCCTCATGAGAGCACACCTCAACGGCTAATAGCACGAATACAAAACTTTGTATATGGGTTGGACTCTAATAGTTAACCATGATTTCCACCATGAACTGATGATACACCCAGGATAGTTTACTCATGAGGGAACTCCTCAGTGGTTAGTAGCACAGATTTGAAACTTTATATATAAGTTCATTGTTTTATAGGTGATTGTGAAGCACACCTATATGTTTCTTTGTATGTGAAATGGAACAAAAATATACAAATTGCAAAAATTTACAGAAAATTTAAATAGAAAAATTTAAGAAAAAAACCCGAATTCAAACTTTAAAAAAAAATTGGGATGGGATTTAAAACATTTTAAAACTACAAAATAAAAAAAAGACGTGTGGCACTCGAGGACTGCCGCGGTAAAGCTATTGCATAGCATTTTGTATCAACTTATGCAATTATAATTATTAATTTATTTTATTTATGCAGTATTTCTTTTTCTTTGTATTATATTATAATATTTACAACGATATTTCAGCATATTACTATATAATGGGTATTTTTCCTTTAAATTACAAGATTTTATAGTGTTTCTGACTTCATTATTTCTAAAATAATCAGCAACATTGTGTAAGTTTTTTGTTAAAATATTATTATAATACGTAATGTGAGGAATTTCACTATGAACTTGATCTTTTTTCATTGCTTCTACTTCTTTTCTACATTTCTCTTCAAGAACACAGTTGTGGCGAGATTGCTTAATCCAAGTTACTACTTTTGAATAGCGGAAACTACTCAAACTATAGAATATACTATAGGATACTGAGCGTTATTTCCGTCAGAAAAAAAAATCTGATTTACTCCTAGTCGCGCCTAAAGAAGTTTTACTTCAAAAACAAAGAAAAAGAAATACTGCATAAATAAAATAAATAAATAATTATAATTGCATAAGTTGATACAAAATGCTATGCAATAGCTTTACCGCGGCAGTCCTCGAGTGCCACACGTCTGTTTTTCTGATTCTGATTCCATGCCCGTCGGAGTGGGGAACGTGAGGTTTTTTTTCATTACGGAATTTCTGGATTCGGTCCCCGCGCTCAAGGCCCGCGATAGAAGCTATGCAATAGCTTAAAAAACTATAGCTCGAAAAAAAAAACATGCTTCAATTGCAAATCAAACTAAAAGCAGAAAATAATTTATAATAGGTATAAAAATAAATGATTAACGAGAAAATTAATGTTATTGTGCGAAAGTGTCGGGTGTTTTGTACCATATTTTCATACTAACTCTACTTTAAGAAAATGTAATAAAATATTTATAATTACTGATATCGAGCACCCTACGCTTTTTCGCAATAACATTCCTAATACTAAAAATTATTTTTGCTTTTTAGTTCTATTTAGTTCTAAAACTTCATAAATGCTGCAACATCATGCACCATGCTGATGCCAGCCTTCAGACAGCCAGACGAATATTTGAAGACGTTAACATATAACTTCTGAACCATCCTGCATATGGTCCCGACTAGTACTCTAATACCATCAATAGTATTGATAGTTAAACATACTATCACATAAGAATATACCTTCTTATTAAAAAAATACTTTTGAAAGTTTAAATAAAATTTAACCACAAACATTTATTCAAAATTTTTAATCTTTGTAAGGGTCAATCTTTCAATATAGTGTTTGTCAATTTATTCCTATTTTTATTAGTATAGTCCGTGCTTCGGAGGGCACATTAAGCAGTCGGTCCCGGACGCTGTCAATAGATGGCGGTCGTTACAGTTCCCGACCCGCAGTGGAGCAGCGTGGTGGACTTAAGCTCCAAGCCCCCCTCCTCACCCTGGGGGAGGCCTAAGCCCCTGCAGTGGGGTAAAAATGGGCTGATGATGATGATGATTAGTATAGTACTCTAATACAATGAATAATCAAATTCAGTCTATGGTAAGTGATTCAGACCTACCTATATATTTGAGACTTTTACATAATATAGTCTGTGGATGTATGAAATCAATTACTGCAATTGGGGAATTACCAGGTTTTGTATTTGGTGTTGGAGAATTCTGGTTCATGATTTTTTATTTATAAATTTATTACAAAACAAAACTTTATTATACTACTGATAGTTAAATCCAAAACTATTGATAGTATTGGAACACTAGTACCCACCAAGCACCTTATAGATTTTGTTTGTTACCAAACATAAAATCAATTAAGCAGTCAATAATTTGGATTGCACAAGAGACTGTCGAAGAGTATGAAAAAACATGTTTTTAAAATCACCACAGAATGGAATAAATGTTATGAACAATGGTTTATTCTGGACTGATGTAAACACTATAATTTATTTTATTAGGAACTCACCTTTTTAGTAGTAATTAAATATTTACTTTTTGTAAATTACATTACTTTTGTAATTTACTTTTTGTTGATTTGTAGAGTTACTTAGAAGTCTGTTGATTAATTTTGAATAAGTTAATGGTCTATTTTTGAAACAGGTTATTATTATAGGCTATTTTTCAAAATCATTAGGTTAGGGTCATGTCAAGCGTGAGCGCATGCAAGGAGCGAAGCTAAGCCATTCATCAGCTGATTGATCAATTTTGAATTAGGTTAATTTACTATTTTTCAAAATCATTAGGTTAGGGTCATGTCAAGCGTGAGCGCATGCAAGGAGCGAAGCTAAGCCATTCATCAGCTGATTGATCAATTTTGAATTAGGTTAATTTACTATTTTTTTAAATCATTAGGTTAGGTTTGTTTATGTCAATGCGGGGAGCGAAGCGGAGCAAAGAGCCATTCAGAAGCTTATTGATCAATTTTGAATTCGGTCAATTTAGGTTAATGATTTATTTTTTTCAAATCAAGTTAGGTTAGGATTGTTTATGTCAATACGGGGAGTGAAGCGGAGCGAAGAGCTATTCAGAAGTTTATTGATTAATTTCAAATTGGTTAATGGTCAATATCTTTCAAATCATTAGGTTTGTGTCAGGTTAGGTTTGTGAATGTTGGGAGGGGAGGGGTTCCTAGAGGGGGAAGGTATATGTGATTATTACCATCCCGCCGCCCCCCGTCTTGTCGGTTATCGATGGAAGCTATATAAAATTCCACCTGTTTATTCTTAAGCAAAAGTGTATTAACCCTCACAGAGAATATTTTATGAAAGAAAACAATAGTCATTTTATTTTTGGCCTTTTCCCAGATGGCTGTTCATAGCAGTTCTTAATCATTCTGGAAACTTTCAGTGAATAGGTACCATATATCACGTAGTTGATTAATTGGTGATTATTTGTGTTTGTTATATAATTATATAAAATACCTATTGGAAAGTGTGACAAGTTCAGTTATTATCGCAGCAATACGTTCGTCGTTTTCTAGTTCACCGCCTGACTCAAGGACTGCGCCGTCTTCTGTAAGCACTAAGTAACCTACTTGATCTGGTATTTTATCCATTATCGCTTTAATGTAATTTGTTGACTGAAATACAAAGTTAGCCAAGCCATTATCAATTTCACAAGATTAAGTATTTATTGAAAAATAAAAGAAAGAGAACATACATACCTCAACAGTTAATTGTCAATAGATAGTGTTGTCAATCCACGTGTCAAAACTGAACATGAGCATGCTATCGCTATAGCAAAACGTAACGGTATCGATGTTATTATAACTAGCAGCGGTTATCGGTTACTACCAGAATGATTACCTCAAGTCATAGAAGAAATGTAAATTTTACATATGTTTAACTTGTTCTAACAAGTAGAATAAAGCATTAGAAAGAAAAAGATAGCTGATACAAAATCATTGCTGTTTTGATCAGAACGTAGCCCCCAAATTCATTTCACTTATTTAAGCGATGAAGGTAAATGCAAAGAATTTGATGCAAACGTCCGTCTGACTAATCAGACTAATCTCATTGAGGAAGGGGTACAAGCAGGTTGAAGCTTATATATACTTGCATCTTTTTCACTCACACTGAAATTCACCATATGGAAAACATGTGAAAAATGAAATAAATATATGTAAATACAAGAATGCCTTCTATGACTTTAAGTAATTACTCTGAGCTACTGAAATGTACTGGCTGACCGCCTAATATTCACTTCATCTCTTTCCTGGAATTTGGGATTCGCTTAGAAAGAGAGAGAATGTGTAATTATTTTTAGTTGCCAACCAAATCAACGCAACCCGCCGCGCTCCGGCTAATAACCAGCTATGCCAGTTGTCAGTGTCGTCCATGGTTGGTCCATGGTATCGTCAGCGACCGGCGTCGTCGATCGTCAATCGTTTGACAGATATTTGGTAACCGATAAATACGTGACGTGAGTTCCTTAATACTGATATTCGGCAACGGTTACCAATACCGACACTGAAATCAAATATCGGTTAGATATAGCCGTTACTAGAAATCTCTAATAACGTCCATGTTTATTCGAAACCACATTTTACGCCGGCATCACACTTTGGCCATATCATTGGTAACCAACGTTGGCTTTTAATTGGTGAAGCATACATACGTTGGTTTTTATACTAATTTTGTTCTGTCGGAGCCAATGTGAAGATGCCCGATACAGAAATTGAACTTGCTCTAAGCGCTTTCTAAAAATTAAAAAAAAAAAATCTTAAATAAAAAGTCTCAGAAATTTAAAGACTTTCAATTGTTTTTGCAGATGGCAATGGTGCAGATGAGAATAACATTCTAGCACGACTATACTAGATATACGCACTCAATGCGTGTCGCAACACAACTGAGCGAATCGCGATTCGCTCGAGCGATTCCTTTGAAAAAATCGATACACGACAGTCAATAACGAATGTTGATGCCAACGTTGGGACCAACGTAAAAAATCTCGACCCACATGTTGGACGAGTAGCATTGGACTAACTTTGCTTTGTGACCAGCGTGTGGTGCTGGGTTTAATTATGATGTTTTCTGTCAAAAAAACCACATCAAAACAAGAATGTTAATGATTGATAATAAATTGACGTTTGCAAAGGATAGGAATGACAACTATTTTTCGGCGGCCCATTCATGATCACTCCATCAATCCAAAAACGTTCACATCAATCCAAAATCTTATCGTGAATTTTGAAAAGGTTCGATTTTTGTGTAACGTCGCGCCATGTGCGGATATCCAATCGTTCCAAAATTCAGTCACGCCACGCCGATGCATCGTGCGCGCCATCTCTCCAACGTTTCGAGAATGCGGAAACCCACGCGTCGTCCCATTGCTCCATCACGTCAAATGATCGTGAATGTGGAAATTGTAGTCCATTTAATTTTTACGTAATTTGCCTTTGGCAAATCACAAATAGTGATTATCATGACACAACAAAAAGAAGTGCAACAAGTACCAATTGCTTCTTTTATTTCGGTCCAAAGACCCAAATTAATAATTATAATTAATTTAATTTAATAATATTTAGTAAATTGACATGTGTATGTGTTCTTTTAACATCGTTGTGATTTTAAAGTCGATGAAACGAAAAAGCGACAGTAAAAAGGGCAAAAATTCATAAGGTTTAAATTTTTTGAGGTTTCACTACTACCACGTTTGAATTGCACACAAGTTTTCTCTGTGCAAGTAAATATTCACTGTTAGTTATGTGGATAACTCTATCATCTCCTCATTTCACAAATCCGAGTGCAGAACCCATTTTGGCAAAACGGTCGGCAGAACCTACAATAGGCTCATGGATGTTACGTATTAAATAGAAAGAAAGAGGAATTATTTCATCTCTATTTTATCATGGTACGAAGGTAGATTTTTGATAGTTTGACCAAAGCTCTGTCTGGTAGATTTTGGTTCTTATAAAAAGTTGCAAAGATAGATTGACCAATTTACATGTGATTCACTGGCAACATTGATTGATTGTTAAAAAAAATGGGATGTCGTACTGATTGAGTGTAGTGACGAATTTGTGGATATTTGTTTCATCGGTTTGTTTCTATATGGTAAAGTAGTTTTGGAAATTATCGACTTCATCGATTACTTAAACGTAAACCAATATCATAATATACTAAATTAATTACAGAGTGTTGTGTTTATCGATTTTATTTATATATATAAGCAATCGCTATAGTGTAGGTATTTATTTCACTCAATCTTGAAAAACACACGTTTTGCTCGTAATACCTAGTGCATACGTATATTATCATTAAATTAAAGGTAGCCCCAAGAAAGCTGGCACAAGCGATTTCCTCACACATGTACCTATATTAAAATGAGGAAAGGACTTGCGCTTGTTTCTTTTACGTACATTTAAATGTGTTAGTAAATCGTTTGTGCCAGCTTTCCTCTCTGACACCTGCCCCAAGCAGCCCTACCAAATCAAGTGTGTCGGTAAAACTTAAATTGACTTCTTCAATACCAATTAAAAGTTTATTCTGTGCAGCCCACTAAATAGAATTTATTCTAATTATAATAAATAATATCGAAGTGCTAGACCTTATTGGGTGCCTTTCCAATTACTGTCAATAACATCAAACAATATAAATAAACAATTATTTTTGCCAAACAAAAATTTTTACAAGTTCTCGTGAAACCTTTATATGATTTAAAGTCATCAAATTTGATAATTTTAATTAAACAATTCTCTAAAGATGGCTTTTGTCATTTTTAAAATTTTTATAATAGAACATTCAGCAGCTTGTATGTACCTCACTTTAAATGTACAGGCTGAGGTTTTAATGACCAGCCAAATTTTAATATAATGATCTTAGACAACCGATAGCCGTCGTGTTTCCTTTTAGTATCGTTCTATAGATAAATATTGAGATATGACTACACAAACCTTTCCCGAAATAACCAAACTCTAGTCACTATTCATGCTCGCCGCCCCATTCCGTTTCAAGGCTTCGGGCGTGTAAGTTTACTTTAGCGTTAAAAAGGCAACCAAACGATATAAAAGAACACTGTAGATAAAATTAAAAAAAAAAACCGACTTCAAAAACAAACTAAAAAGTTAAAAATAAAATTTTCAATTTAAAGAAAGGAGCATTAACAGGCGGCATATAGTTAATGAAGTCGGTGCCTACTCACTCAGACACTTTAAATTGTGTCCTATAATTGTTATAGTTTTAATATATCATTGTTGTAATTGTTATTACCTGGTAAGTACCCATTTAAAGTGTCTGAGTTGGCACCAACTTCATTAACTATATGCCGCCTGTTAATGCTCCTTTCTTTAAATTGAAAATTTTATTTTTAACTTTTTAGTTTATGTTTTTGAAGTCGGTTTATATTTTTTTTTTAATTATTTTTTTTTTCAATTTTTAGTTGAACGCATCTGTAACTTATTTGTATTTAGTATAAATGGGGCTACTAAACGCGCTACTCTAATGAGTCAGCACCGCGATTACGCAACGTAAATTCAGTGTCAAATTGACGCATCAGCATGCCTAGTAAGCAGTGGTATTCCTATGTAAAACTTCAATCTTAATTATTATTTTTGTGCGAACTGAACATTTTGGCATATTCAACCGTATGAAAGAAGCCCAACAAAAGGTAACTGCTGTAAATTGTTGAGGAATTCTCTCGACTGTTTATGGTCTTCTTCATCAGACCTGTAATGGCACTTATAACCCATATGAGTGCAAAGTTCTCATCAATAGAAATGAATTAAGTCCAAACACCAGGTAATTGCTGTAAATCGTTAAGGAGTTCCCTCGATTGTGTATGGTCTCCATCATCAGATCTGTAATGGTATTTATAACCCATATGGGTGCAAAGATCTCATCAATAGAAATGAATCAAGTCCAAACACCAGGTAATTGCTGTAAATCGTTGAGGAGTTCCCTCGATTGTGTATAGTCTCCATCATCAGACCTGTAATGGCACTTATAATCCATATGGGTGCAAAGATCTCATCAATAGAAATGAATCAAGTCCAAACACCAGGTAATTACTATAAATCGTTAAGGAGTTCCTTCGACTGTGTATGGTCTCAATCATCAGACCTGTAATGGTACTTATTATCCATATGGGTGCAAAGTTCTCATCAATAGAAATGAATTAAGTCCAAACACCAGGTAATTGCTGTAAATCGTTAAGGGGTTCCTTCGACTGTGTATGGTCTCCATCATCAGACCTGTAATGGCACTTATAATCCATATGGGTGCAAAGATCTCATCAATAGAAATGAATCAAGTCCAAACACCAGGTAATTGCTGTAAGTCGTTGAGAAGTTCCCTCGACTGTCTTTCAGCTCCATCATCAGATCGACTCCCGACCTTCATTAAATAGTACTAGTAGTAGTACTTTATCAAAATACTTAAAATACGATACTTTAAAATACGATTTTCGAAGGTTGCCCTCTATTTCTCTGGGATGCCATCATCAGAACCTGGTTTCCTTATCATGGTACCATTTCGGAGATATCTCCCTTTCACAAAAAAAATCATCCAATTCGGTTCATAAACAACGAAGTTATTCCTGAACACACATAAAAAAAAAAAAAACATATACGGTCAAATTGAGTAACCTCCTTCTTTTTTGAAGTTGCTTAATAATTTATTATGAAAATGTAACCCATATTTTTTATTTATACAATGAGGCCTATTGCTATCTGACACTAGAAAAACTTTGGCTGATTACTAAAATCTCATCTTGTATAACTTTTGGAAAAAACAAAACAAATTTATTTCTTTTGTGTAAATTGAACTATATTTTTTAATTTTTAAAGATAAGGAATATAAACTTAGTCTCCCTGTTACTGAACAACGCCGCATGGTGGCCGCATAAGTTTGTCTGAGTAGAACTTCTCAGTCGGAATGGCAGTTGATAGACTTACCACGGTATTAGGGTGTTCAAATTGACACACACATACAGAGCCAGCTAACTTACTAGGGGTATATTGGCACCTAGTTCACGATGCGATGTCAGTGTATTCTAAGGTTCATGGGTATTTGATTCGATTTTTTGAAAATTTAGATGCTGGACCACATTGAAAGAAAAATAAAACAAATTAATAAAAAATCCCATTTATTTATTTTACAAAAATCTAAATGCACTTTTCAAATTTAAATTTTTTTATTAATGTATGAGATATTCATAAATGTATTTTTGAGAATTTTAATGACAAATATAGAGTTAAAATTTTTTTTAAATAAATTCATTTATTTGATTTGTGAAAATCTGTATGATACCTACTTTTTAATTTTTTTATTGCGTCATGAAATATCTGGTTGAGTAGTGAGGTTGAGGATTTCGTAAAGTTTTGTATTTGCAAGTTTTAAAACATGCTATAATTGTAAATTAATTGAAAATTTCAAATTTTAGTTAACATACACAACCAATGTGAGTTGATCAAACTTGCGGAAACGGGTAGTTCAAAAAATATACTTTTGATCTAATTGAATGCAGAATTTATTTTTCTATAAGTTTTAAGTATATGGACTATTTTGATAAGTATATTAGTTTAGGTCATATTATCAAGAATCAGAAGTTAACATGAAATTTTTTCTTAAATATGTTATATTTGTCCAACTTTGATGAGCATCAGTATGAAAACGGGTGGTCTAAAAAATTGCATTTGGTCTCATTCAATGCAGAATTTAATGCTACAACTTTTAATAGAACCATGTTTTCGATACTGTGAGTCTTTTGCAAGATCCGTAAAACCTCAAAAGATTTTTACCTCCACACCACTTAAACACAACTCCAGTGGAAGAAAACCTAGGGTAGTCATGGATAACAAATAAAGCCATTAAAACAATAAAATCTTTTGTAGCAAATTTCATGATTATGAATCATTTAGAAGGCTTCATGAGAACTTGCAAAAATGTTCTTTTAATTATATAAAAATTATGACAAGCGAAAAAAATTATTTATTCACTATAATAGGTAATTTGATAACCAACACTTCTTCTTTTTACAGATTCTAGAATTTCTGTAACCAATTTTTTTGTCTGTTCTCTGCTACTTTCAGGGTGATTCCATCACAGATATTTCACAGTTACAACTTCTTTCTATGATCCAACGCTTCTTTTGTCTGCCACTTTGCCCATTAATTCAATTACAACAGTTAATATCTATCATGCCATAAAAATTATAATTTTGGTTGAGATTTTGAAAACCGTCACAGATTCAACTTTTCCTAGTATCTTATTTTCTACTATCCAAAAGACTTACAAGGAGAACGAGGTAAAAGAATATTTTAAAATATAGATTTATTAACCTTGTTGATCATATTCAGCACCTCAACGCTATTCCAATCAACTGAGTATACAAACTAAATTTCTATTATATTTTGCTGTTGAGTTTGGTATGGTACATGCAACCATATGGTGCAACTGATTTGTGCAACTTTAAATTTAGACTCAAAAACGTCACAGTGACATCATTTTATAACGTTATGGTAGGAAATATGGCAGACTTGCACAACCAAGCACGCACTTTACAGTTCAGAGCAACACAAAACGGTTGCACGCATTGTATATATTTTAATATATTTTTTGCATTTCCAATATTGTATATCATAGGAAATCTATATTTAATACACCTCTTTTTAGTAAAAATGGATCGGTTCAGACCTAAGTTAGGAAGCGAACGTACGAGTGAATGGCGCTGCTGCTTTTGTCTTCATGTGCGTACTGGCACGATTCTACTCGGGACATGGCATCTGGTAAGAAAAAAATTCTAAATATAACAAAATATTTTATATAAAACAGAATTTGTTCTGCGTGGCTTTTATTTCATACTTAGTAACTTTGATAATGAATATTTTTAAATGTATAATATACCTAAATCCCACCAATTTGTTTAAGTTTCTAGTTTTTAGTTTTACAACTAAATATAGATTTATTAAAAAAAAAAAAAAAAAATTTGTTAAGTATGAAGTTTCTAAACTCTAAGTCAGCTAATTTAACCATCAACATAAGAAAATTGTAAAACAATCCCCATTTTTATTGCAATCCCAAAGTGACAAGTTTAATTTTTCTTGTTGGTCTTGTTGAGTTTCCTATAATTTCTGACTTAAAGGAATGACAAATCATAAAGATGATGTGGCTGAAGGCCTTTTGGTTTATGTTTTATACCTACGCTAGAACTTCATAGATCTGTGATTTTAGATATTTCCAGTGGAACATGGAGAAATTTTGTTCCATGTTGTTCTATATTGTATCGACTGACTTTTTTGAAATTAAAATGACACTAAAATTATACTTCTATTCTTTTTAGGGTTCCATACCCAAAGGGTACCAACGGGAACCCTATTACTAAAGCTCGGCTGTCCGTCCGTCTGTCACAGGGTTGTATTGTCTGAACCGTAGAAGCTAGACACTTGAAATTTTCACAGAGTATAGGTATTACTATGGCCGCTATGACAACAAATAGTCATAATCATAAAAAATAAAATAAAGTGATAAATTAAAAGAAAAAGTTGAAAAACATGTTTTTTTTTTAACTTTTTAGGTGATCGGTGGTTGTGAGGTCATTGCTTATACTTTAAATTTTCATGGAGTGTGTAGTAATGCGGCTACTATAGCAACAAATAAAAATAAAAAAACTTAAAAATCGAAGGAAGTCCTCATACAAGAAACGCATTCGACTTTTTGGTGATAACAAATTGTGAGATCATTGCTTATGCTTGAGATTTTCATGCAGGCTGTACGACTATCGCCGCTATAACAACAAATCAAAATAAAATAAAGTTAAAAGTTAAAGGGAGTCCCCTTCCATGAAACATTTTCTTAAAATATTGTACAATAGTACGAAAACCTTGGAGGGCGAGTTCGACTCACACTTAACCGGTTTTTGTGTTCCTTAAACATCAACTCTTAGTGTACACATATTACATACTATATTCCTGATGACCGTTCTAAGCAACTATGAATATTGTTTTCCTTAACAAAGAACTGTTTATACTGTGTTATTTATTTTTCAGCTACTACATCTGGTAGCATTGGGTTTCTTGGCTGCCATTGTGCGTGATCCCCGCCTCCTGCAAGAGTTGGAGCGAGAATCATCTCCGATGACAGATTTAGGAGAAATGGGGGCTGCATTACCTACTCCCTTGTCTAATGTTGAAGCACCACCAAGCCCCTTCACTCAGCATGCAACACGATCTAGAGACCAAAGCCTCATATATCGTAAGTTTCTCAGCTTAGCGACCAAAGGTTTCAGAATTCCCCAAGTTGAATTTTTTTTTACATTTTGGGTACACAATTGTTTACCTATAATATCCTGAGTCATGTCAAGCCATCTCACGAAATTATTTTTTATTATGAAACGTAAATTTTACATATCAATCACATTAGTTAAATGTCGCATTGATAATTGACATACATTTAGATTGTTTGAGAATGTCACAATTTCAAGTTTTGATTATTAATATCAATTGATGTCCAAAAAACAACATTGCTAATTATTTCTGAAGCTAACCACATATCAATATAAACAACCTCACCAAAGTATGTAGTAAAATAAACTAAAAATCTGTTAAAAATTTAATTAAATATTAATTTGTATACATAAGTTTTTCTTATTCAAACAATAAAAACGTTCTTTTAGTTGAGCTGTTATGAATAACTTACTTTACATTCATGCACCAACTTTGATAACAATGATTATGTTATTGCATGCATAGTAGGAAATTATTTTTATCGGCCTTCACAGTGTTATCAGCATCAACTTTGCTGGTGCTTTGTTCAAAATATTGTAATTGGAAACCAGTACAATAATATGGTCTTTATTTTTTTTTTGCCCTGGTGTTATGTCCTTTAAAAAATAACCTCCGATGCAGTTTTGAGAACATGTTTCTAGTAGGTAATCCATAGTTTATCCTGATTTAAGGGGGCAATTACAAAAAAACGGCATGTTTAGGTACATTTTTAGGAAGTTTGGAAAGATATATGGTCATAAACCTAATTCTAAAATAAAGATCAGTTCTTAATTTACAATTGTGTTAGAAAACATTTGCATATTTTACACTCTTTCACACTGAAAAAATATTATTTTGTAACCCACTTTTTCCGAAATCTCGGAAAATTGACATTTTTCGGTACATATTCCACAATCATCACAAGGTTTTTTGAGATAAAAAAATCATTTGAGTATTGTTAATACTTCATTCTTTCTTTCTGTTAGAGGAAATTTTGATAATAAACGGAAAAGTGGCAGAAAAAAATTATCAATAATATGCAATTTCACCGAAATTTCGCCATACTATTTTGTATGAACTGACAGCACACTGACAGTTTATAATCAACCGCACACGGTATCGTGCTTCAGACCGCTCCGAGGAGCGCTGTTGAAAGGTCGGGTGTACGTCTTTGTTTCTCTCCGATCAAATGCTGTACGTATGGTAAAGTTGAACTCAATCAATCTTGAGACGTGGGTGAAAGTAAATTTATAATATTTTATGAATTGAATTAGTTTGAATTATTTTTTTTCCAAGGCGGAAAGCTATTAAACTTAAAATAAAAATCTTACACTATATATACAATGTACATAATATATACATTACCGAGTTGACCAACTAATAAATTTTTATGATAAAAATATTAAATTACAACATATTTAAAAAGTGGTGTCCTCTTGGAATGGTGTAATTATTTTAATTTTAATACGCTTTTATAAGTTCCACCTGTATGTTTTTTTGTATCTAATGGAATCTTTAAACGCGATTGTCACCCACTTCCACTGAAGATATTGGGCTGAAATTCAGAATACATAAGTAACTTCGATGACAATACACTAAAATTATAAACATAACTTGATGTTGCAGCCAGGATTGTTTCCTCATAAGGATACTCTTCACCGGTTAATAGCACGAACACGAAACTTTGTATGTAAGTTGGATTTCGATAGTTATCCCTGATTTTCACTATAAACTGATGATGCACCACGATAATTTGTTTACAAGGGAACTCCTCAGTGGTTAGATTAGCACCGACATGAAGCTTTGTGTCGGTTTGTATCATTTCATCGTTTTATAGGTAATTGTGAGTTCCACCTTTGTTTGTAAATTTTGATGGAATGTAGTTTAAAAAATATTGAGACTAATAAAAGAAAAACAATAATATGTTAAAAATTTTTTTATAAATTACACTTTGATAGACAATCGAACTTTAAAAAAGAAAATAAGTAGAAAATTAATCTAATTGTGAAAAATCGTGGAGTGCAATGAAATATTTAAAACAACTGATATCGGGCACCCCACGTTTTGTCACAATAACATTATTTTTCCTCATTAAACACTTTATTCTTATTCCAAAAGTTATTTTCTTCTTTATAGATCGATTTGGTATTAAAGTGCAAGTTTCTTATTTTTTTTAAACTATATTGTTTTTAGAAGGCGGTCTGAATGATCGTGAAATTTGAAGGGCAAGTTAGTCAAAACAGGGGTGTTCGCGCGGTTTCTCTATTTATAGAAATAAATAATGGTGGGAGCTAAGGGCGCGAGCGGGTTGCTTTTCGCGGTTTACGCATGCGGTGCAAACAGAATGCTCGCTTGTGATTGTAATCCATTGAAATGTTACATTTTTTAGGCCTTACCTTGCGTTTCTTAGAGGACGCAATTTTATTTTTTAGATATGTAGGGGGGTCAGTGTAAGGTTAAAACCAAGTTTGTGAGGTCGCCACCCTTGTCCCACGGCCGCCATCTTGGAAAAAGGGGTTGAAATGGTTTTAACGGTTTATCTCGTAATCTATTGGTCTCATAAAAAAAAAATTGTAAACATTTTTTGTTGCAAATTAAATTATCTACAACTTTGATTCAGTAATTTTTTGTCGCAGAACCATAAAAAAAAAGTTATGAGCAAAAATGTACAGAAATTAGATTTTTCGATATGACTTTTTTTCTAATCATTTTACGAAAAAATGATATCAGATCATTTTTGTAGATTGTGTTTTGAGGAACAACTTTTATTTGGAATATTTTTTAATTTAGTCAATAGTTGAGGTTTTACAGCGCTTCGAAGCGAGTACCATTTTTCAGTACTCATAACTATACATATATTATATGAATGTATTAATGATTTGCCATAAGTTTTTATCATCTTGTTTTTTTTTGTGATAATCTTTTTAATTATTAATTTTGCAATATTGATATTAATTAATTATTGATTTGCCACTCCATTACAGAACTTTACAATTATTGATTTTTAAAATAATTTTTATTTTTTTTATATTTTTTAAAATTAATAAATTCTCTTGACAGCCTAAGGTATAAACGATTCGCCAAGTCAGTGACAAAAAGTACATTTAATCTATCTCCACTTCCTCCAACACAAGACACAGCTCGCTTTCACAGTTTCCGAGTCTACCATCAGGTCCAGTCGTGGCTTGGTAATTATAATGATCCTGAAGACTGGGGCTGGAAAAAATGTGGAAAATTATTGATGCCAGTGCAGAGCTCTAAACCTCAAGCACCCCTGAGCTTCTAAAATTATTTTTTTGCAAATGCAAAAGAAACTGTGGAGCGATGTGTGGATGTCGAAAAGCAGGGCTGAAATGTTTTGCAGTATGCTTCCATTGTTTGGAGAGGCTTGCAACAACGTAATGGAGCTCTCAAAATTAATAAATGAAAATGATTTTGATGATGAACCGCCGACATTAACACCACTTCTTTCTCCAGTTCCCCAACTAATATTTAATGTAGAAAGCCAACCAGATGCTGAGCCGCAGCCTGGTCCATCAAAAAGACCGAGGACAGATTAGTTGTGATTTACAAAATTACCGTGGATTATGCCTACTGGGGATACCACTTAAAAAAAAACACGCCTCCAGACTCTACCTCGTGGGTGGTGGGGAAAAGAGTCAATAATTAATTGACAATATTGCAAAATCAATAATTAAAAAGATTATCATAAAAAAACAAACAAGATGATAAAAACTTATGGCAAATCATTAATACATACATATAATATATGTATAGTTATGAGTACTGAAAAATGGTACTCGCTTCGAAGCGCTGTAAAACCTTAACTATTGACTAAATTAAAAAATATTCCAAATAAAAGTTGTTCCTCAAAACACGATCTACAAAAATGATCTGATATCATTTTTTCGTAAAATGATTAGAAAAAAAGTTATATCGAAAAATCTAATTTCTGTACATTTTTGCTCATAACTTTTTTGTTTATGGTTCTGCGACAAAAAATTGCTAAATCAAAGTTGTAGATAATTTAATTTGCAACAAAAAATGTTAACAATTTTTTTTTA
Organism: Luffia ferchaultella; assembly: GCA_949709985.1. Lineage (NCBI taxonomy): Eukaryota > Metazoa > Arthropoda > Insecta > Lepidoptera > Psychidae > Luffia > Luffia ferchaultella. The sequence goes on along the minus strand of OX453253.1, from coordinate 8,127,425 downwards.
TGAGACCAATAGATTACGAGATAAATCGTTAAAACCATTTCAACCCCTTTTTCCAAGATGGCGGCCGTGGGACAAGGGTGGCGACTCCACAAACTTGGTTTTAACCTTACACTGACCCCCCTACACATCTAAAAAATAAAATTGCGTCCTCTAAAAAACGCAACCCCAAATGTAACTTTCCAATGGACCATTGGTGTAAAGTAAAAAGATTTAGTACTGTAAAATACAACATTGCGGTACAAGTTTTGATGTCATAAAGAACGTATTAATAGTAACTGTATTGACAAAAGTATTAATCGTTGTTGTAATAACGCATACAGACTTGTTTTTTTTTTTTTTTTGTAATGTGGACCAAATAGGTAATAATAAAATTTTAATCTATACGAAACAGACTTTATTTTAGTAGTGTTAGGCTCAGAAAGAAAGAAGTTCAAAATGGCAGACACTATTTTCAGTTTTGACCGCAGATTTGTGAAAGGAGACCACATGGACCCATAGATATCGATTTTGAAAGCAAGCAGTTCAAAAACTAAAACAGATTCAAAGGCAGTAATTTTTTTTAGTTCTGAGCACAGATTCGTAATCGAAGACCATACAGACTCTTAGACATTGATTTTGAAAACAATCGGTCCAGAATCAAAAATAGTAGAATTTGACGAAATGGGAAATGAAAAGGTCACCTCATTCAATGGGACCTCGGTTTCGCCATCGCCACGTATCACAAACAAAATGAACTCGTATTGCAAAACTCCTCATACGATAACTGTGGCACAGTGTATTGTCTAATATTTTTTTTTATGGAACTGTAAAAGACATCTTAACCCACACCCATAACACAAGCTTTGCTTAGTTTGGGACTAGATAGCGCTGTGTGGGATGTCCCAGGTATTATTGTTATCACTACATATTATAAAATAAAGTCCCCCGCCACGTCTGTCTGTCTGTCTGAACGCGACAAACTCAAAAAGTACCGAACGGATTGGCATATTATTGACATTAATGGACAGAGTGATTCAAGAGGAAATTTGTTGAAATATGACGATTATTGTTGAAGAAGTCGGAAAAAAATCAAGCCGGTTGGAAACTTTCATCGAAAATGCTGCCTAATCCTTTTGAGATATAACAAAATAATGTATGGAGAAATTGTGTCTCTTTTATAGGACTAAAGAAAAGTCCACGATGGCATATATCTATCTTTTATAGATAGCTTACTATACTATTTTTATGGTGTAATATGATGAGGTGATTGGAAAACAATTTATACGGATATGGTATTAATCCTTATCAAATTAAATACGATATTTACCTTCAGCATTTCATGAACATTATGATTGCCGTTTGTATTCTACAATTTAAATCAATATCTTAAGAGCCATACCGGACGACGCGACACGCGTGGTTAGGCTGAAGTTATCAATGTTGTATACAAAGAAATATTTTAGTTTGTTTTTAGGTATTTATTCTTTACTTTTTCATATATTTATAGAATTCGAAATAAAATACATTAAAAATAATCCAAGTTGGACGAACTTGCGTTATATTTAAATCTAGTGAAATCCAGTCCACATGTTTGACACAACAAGCTGATACGACACTACGACCGTAAACACATTATGGCTCTGCTACCCGTGCGAAACCGGGGCGGATCGTTAGTTATTATATAAAATAAAGCAACATTAAAAACCTGACATAAAAAAAAACTAATTCTTAAATAAATAAAAATAATGATCAAGACTAATTAGTTCTGGTATAGAGCCAAGTATGTGTTGTGCCTCTGGTGCAGATGCGCGTGTAGTAGTAAGCAAGCTGTCAAGTAAAACCTATTTTCGAGCTGTCACTTTTTGTATATGGGTCCTTAATGCCATTACTGTGGGTATCTCTATAAAAATTAATAGATTATTTTAGTTAAACTGTTAGAGTTAGAGCTCACTAAAAGTGATTAATATTATCTGGAAAAAACCTCTGCAAACTGGAGTTGTCTGCAGTGCAGCATCTGTATCATTATTGAAACTGTAAGAGTATTTGAGATTTTAGGGTAGTAAAGCAATAGATTGTTTTTTTAATAGATTTGAGATTTAACTGTTTTATGTTATATTGAATACTTTGCAAAGGAAACTTGGGTACGTAAGTTACTATAATTATAATGGTAGACATAATGACAAATAGTACGGTTAACGGCGGCGTCGCGAGCGCGCTTGAGTGAGATGGAGGGGGTTGTAGAACGCGCATGCGCGGCTTGACTCGCGGCTGACGGCCGAATGTAAAGGCGGGTTGCTACATTACATAATTATTTATATAATATTGCAATATAGGGTTGTCATAAACTACTGAATATTACTGCAGCTTGTTAACTGTTGGGCAAAAATATTCAGACCAAAATACGCACTAATCAAAACAGGGGATTGAAATAGAGAGATGTAACCGAGATATGAAATTACAACTTTTTCATTATACATCACAGGTTTTTAATATTAGGCCACTTGCTAATTTTCTTATTCTTAGATTGTCACTTTAGTGCTGCAAAAATTCGTGATAAATACTAATTGTGTGCACTAGATGATGTGGATGTGGGTGCACTGGTTACAGTGTGCACCTTGGTTATCACCCTCATGCTGATATACGGAGCGGCCCGCGGCAAGCCAGGACACCTGTTGCCATTCTTTTGCCTGCAGATCTTCGACTTTGCCATCACTGTGTAAGTAGTGAGAAATATTTTAATTATTAAAAAAAAATGTTATAAGTACTTTTAAAAAGTATTCATTTCTGTATACACATGAATTGTCAGCAATTAAAGTTACTTCGATTGAAGCTGTATGTACACATCTTAAATTAATCTTGTCCACCATATGCTTCCTAGTAATATTTCAAAGTATGAGCTTATTCTTTTTGGTAGAACATAACGTACAGAGTTTTGGGCTGCTGTAGCTTATTAATACACTTTTTTTTATAAGTCTCACCTGTATGTTTGTATGTAATAAAATCTTTGAACGTGATTTTCACCCACTTCCCCTGAAAATATTGGGCTGAAATTTAGAATACATATATAACCCTATTATAACCTGACGCTGCAATCAGGATTTTCTTCTCATGATGGCACTCCTCAACGGTTAGTAGCACGAACATAAAACTTGGTATATAGGTTGGATTCTAATAGTTAACCATGATTTTCACCATGAACTGATGGTGCACCTAGGATAGTTTGCTTACGAGCGAACTCCTTAGTGGTTAGTAGCACGGACATGAAATTTTGTATACAAGTTCATCGTTTTATAGGTACTTGTGAGTTTCACTTGTATGTTTGTAAATTTTTGTCAAATGTAGTTTAAAAAATATTAAGACTAAAAATGAATTATAGTTAAAAGAAAAAACTAAAAAAATTATGCTTTAATAGCAAATCAAACTAAAAAGAAGAAAATAATTTTTTGTATAAGAATAAACTGATTAATGAGAAAATGAATGTTATTGTGACAAAGTGTGGGATGCTTATTATCAGTTGTTATAGATATTTAATTGGAACATTTTCTAAAAGTGAAGTCAGTGTAAAAATATAGTGCAGAGCACCCCATGCTTTTTCATAATAACATTCATTTTCTTGTTAATGACTTTATTCATATACAAAAAGTTATTTTCTTCTTTTTAGGTTGATTTACTATTAAAACGTATTTTTTAAAAGTTTTTTTTCAATAATAATAATCATATTCGTTTATTTGTTTAATCGTTATAATTATATAAACTAAAAGTTAGATCAAATAGATTAAGACTAGTTGGCCGTGTGTTACTTGTCCCAGGTATTATTATTATTGGTGGGCACTATTATTTTGTATGTAGGCGTGTTTAGCACATTCATAGTATCAAAATAGTACATTATGATCAAAGTACGATAAGCTGCACATTATAGTCGAGGTGTTTATAGGCACGAGGCGAAGCCGAGTGCTTATAATAAACCGAGACTATAATAGCCAGCTTACTGAGTACGAGCATCATACGACGTTTTTCAATACATTTGCGATTAAAATAATACTTCAAATGTAATAATGGCGGTAAGTAAGGACACGAGCGGGTTGCTTTTCGCGGTTTACGCATACATATTCACATTCAGATTCACAAACAGAATGCTTGTTTGTGATTGGTGTAAAGTTAAAAAGGTCTAATACTGTAAAATACATTATAGTACAAGTTTCGATGTCATAAAGACCATATTAATAGCAAATGTATGAAAAATGTACATTAATGAAGTAACGTTTAATCATATCAGCTACTTTGTTCACCTTCTTTCACCCACAGAAAGTCATAGACAGCATATTTATATCGTTATATGTATATAAACGTAGTGTATGTTATATATATTTATAAAATAACATTGTTATATGTAGGTTGACCGCGACTGGCTACCTATGCTATCTACGTTCTATACATCGTTTGGTGGCTGAGACACGGCGCGTACCATGGCGTGCTCAATTACTGCAACTGCCTGCACCCACACTCGCACTCGTTGTTCTCTCTGCATTCCTAGTTGCTGTGCTGCTTAAAGTAAGATATTAAAACTATACTAATACCATGTATGATCTATGGTGACAGAGTGGCTAAGCACCTCGCTTTTCATACGAAGGTCTTGGGTACGACTCCCACTGTAATTATCTATATAATTTTTTTTCTAATACACCATCAAACTCTAATATTGAATTATTGAAAAGATTTCAATCGAAAATATTAAGACCAGTTGCTGATGCGCCTTGGTATGTTCGAACGATTTGAATGCCCCCACAGTAAAGGGAGTGATAGTGGGTGGTGGTTATTGAAAAACTAAAATCATACAGTAGTAAGATAAAAGTGTACACAAATAAACTAGCAGGAGGTCTTATTAAGACCAAAACAAATGAGTCATGAGTCTGAAAAGGAAAGCATCTCAAAATCTTTTGTGAGGCTCAGGAAAAATACACATTATAGATGTGTTTGTGTACACATGCCATGCATGCCTTTCTACACACACGTAATCTCCAGCTTAATGTCAAGAGAAGACAGATTACAGAATAAAAAGATACATTAGACTTGACTTAGGCTTGTGTAAAATTCACATCCTAGGTATACCACTTTTTTAGTTGTCGATGGAATAATAAGTTCTGAATAATGATTTGATCCCGAACCTTTGTGTAAAGCACCAAATATAAATGGAAAACGTGAGAATGATAAACACGTGATTTTTTCTTAAAACAATTATTTAATTATTAAAAACGAATGAGAGAAATTTTGAAAAAAATGTAATGATATGAAGTAACATATACAGTAAAGAAACATTATTATTAGTCCTAGAAGCTGTTCAGTGTGCTATATGTTTGATGTACTAGAAAATACTTCATATTAAGATTTTTTGAACAGTATAAACTCTCTTCACCCATAAGTTAACTCTCATTTTCGCTTATCTACTTATTTCACAGATATGATAACATAATAGTGATAGGACTTGAATCTATCTTTGGACTTATCTTATTGAATATTCTTGTTGATTTTGGGTATTTATTAACATTTTAACATATTTTTATAACAGGGCTATTGCATCAGCGTGGTATGGCGTTGCTACAAATACCTGACGATGAGGGTTCACACACTCCATAGCCTGACGCCGTTCGTGATCTCAAGTAATGGTGTAGTGACTTCAGGAACACCTTCGTATGGTAACTCCGGGTCCAACAATGGAGCGCCCGCCCCTGATTACTCGAGCCTGCTACCTGATTATGAAGAAGCCGTCAAACAGTCCCCGCCTCCATCTTACCGCGCCGCTACGCTGATGGCTAATGACGACACTGAGGTTAATAATACTAATAGAGATAAATATATTCAGTAATTTCTCAATATCAGTCCAACTAGCATGTGGACGCAGAGCTCAATTAAATTTGTTATTTTGTACATAACCCCAAAAAAGATATTTAGACTCGCCAAAAGTAACTCACGTTTCGAAAAATTCACACTATTAAGAGAAGCGTCTTTTCAAAATGCACACTATAGATACTATGGAAACCTCTCGCGCTGGATTATTTGATTTATTTCGCCTAAAGCAGTCCAAAGGGGTAAACCATGCATTCTTTCAAAGTATAATGCCTAATGCGCTATATGTAATTATTCGAAAGTGATTACTAAAATATGTTTTCGAGAATGTGGCGTTTTCAAGATATTTTTTTTATATATTTATTTGGCTCTTCAACAATAGGTACACCATTGCAGTACAAAAATACAATTCAGATTTTACATGTGTCAGTGTTCCATTACTGACAGAAAAGCATTGCATGCGCTGAAATATGCGCAGATGTATTTAAGAAATACTTTTAGTAAGTTTGACACACAAAGAAGATCGAGAACATATTCTTAAAACTAGCTGATCGTGATAACTAAAATATATATTAAAATATATACATGTGGCGCCATCTTTATATGTTACACAGTTACTTTTGAATATTTTTATTTCGTTCAATACAAATTTGTCCCGATGTAATACATGTCATGTATGTAAAAGCATATAATTTTTGTTAAAAAATTATATAATTACAGTTCGCCAGATTGATTGGTAGCCGTCTATAGTAAAGTGTGGCAATTAATTCGATCTCAGATTATTTTACTGCGTCTATTGGATGTTTGATCTACTCCATCATATTTTCACTACTTTTAAAATCAAAAAATCGAAATTTAAGATATTTTCTTGTAACTTTGTTTTTCGTACTTATTTTTTTTTATGACACAGCCTTTTTTTTAATAAATCAACATCTTAATTCTAATATCTTTGGTTAAAATAATAAGATACATGTTTTTTCCTTTAGTCACTCAGTAGTGAAATATTGAGTTATGGTATCACGAATGTATCATGTTAGCGTGGGCGTGCGCGGATGACTGACGATTGTGTCGAACGACGACCACCGGTGTACTACCCCTTCCCGATCCACCCGTTTCTCGTGCGTAATATTTAAGTTTTACTATTACTAACCACGCTGTACTAATAATTATTTCGGGAAAATTATTACTTGAACACTTTATAAAGTACACACACACGAATGAACACTTTATAAAGTGTATGGTTAATTTTGTCTATGAGTGCAGTTACTGAATGTTCCATTAGGCGAAGAGCCAAAAAAAGAAAGCAAGAATGAGTGAACAATAATTTGCCAATACAGAATTTGTATGGATAGTTTTAAATATCAGCATAATTTTGAAATTACATTTCTCGTGTGATTTCGAGCCTCTTTTTGATCCCATGTATGCTTTTTCTGTACTGAATTAATTAACTTCTCGCAATCCATCACGAAGCTACTGATCTGACTTTTTCCAGTGAACTCGTTCCCAAAGCACACTGTATGTATATGTACGTATAAGTTGTTTGATGAGTCGCAACTGTTCCCACGTTTACGCACTATACGCTAAAATGGTGGTGGACTGCCATCTTAAGGGAATATTTTTATACTTCTAACAGTGAGTTACATCAAAAGACATTACATTACATAAACATATATTGGATATAGTAAAAACTGACAGTTATACACTTTGATTAGAACGATGGTGCCTTCATGACTGGGACAATCGAGCGCGGTCATAGAAGACATCGTGGTTCTGGTCAAAGTATAGCCGTCAGTTTTTACTTTATGCGGTATATGTTAACTCGTTGATAATTTTCTCATATTCGTATCGTGTAAAGATAATCTGGTTATATTTACAAAATTTTTTGTTGTTCTAGAATGAAAATACACCAGCCGTAAGGAACGCTCCAGCTAACCCGTCGCCTCCATGCAGTGACACCGTCATAGTGTTGCCACAACAGGGCGACCAAGCGCGTGTCTGAATCTCAGCGTCAGTCTATCCAAGTTATTTAACTTAAACACGTGTCCGTGTTTCCATAACATAAATCTTATTACGTAAACTATTTAAAGATATAAAAAATAGTAAAACGAAATTAGTATCATTTAAAAAAAAATCTATTTTTGTAGCTCATTCTCTCATAAATATATCGCTTGTTAGTGTATGTCTTTTATAATTTTTATACATTTAATTTTGTACTATTTGTTATGATGCTTATTGACTTTAATCAAAAGTTATATGATAACAATAGAACTTACTGTTTATTTAAAATTATTGTTTTATTTTTTGTATGCGCATATGTAGTATAAGTTACAATATGCTATACAACTAGTTAGAAAATCATAGTAGCACATAATATACTAATGTATTGCATTAATAAAATCATTATACTGTGCCACATTTGTATTTATAAGTTTAATAAGAACTGTTTTTTTTTGTTTTTTAATAGAATTATCCACTTGCTTTCCATGTTGGCCATTATGTAAAATACATTCCATTCGTAAAATTGGCTCGTCGTTTTTGTCCCTGTTTTATAATCCTAAATATTTTTGAATAAAGCTGTATCGAGTGTGTAAAATAAAAATGATTTGGTGTCAATTTATTGTGACATGCCGTCCATAATCGTGTCTAATAACTAAAACTTTAGTATGATTTTTATGTCTATAATATAAAAATTAATTTGTATTAATTGTATTACTTACCTAAATTCATAATATTCATCACCAAATTAAACAAAAACACATTATGCTAAATGACTAGCTAAAAGCCAAAAACTTCAGAGTAAAAATATTTTGTTACAAAAAAATTTCATGAGTGTTATATATATTAAAAAATAAAAGTATTTATAGATGTGACTAATAACAGTTGCATAATAAAAATTTTAATTTATCAGATATTTCAAATTGCTAATTGCAAATGTAGTTTTGTTCTTGAATACCACAATGCAAAAAGGAAACATAAGTTTATTGCGCCATTTATTTTTGTTTTCTTATCAAAAAATAATAATTTGAAATGAAAAAGGTTTTGACAGCCTCACAAAATGTAATGTATAAAGTACAGAATATTCATATAGATCGATTAAGGTACTATACAAGTAGTTCCTCAATGGCCTAAGCATTAGATGAGAAAAAAATATTTTTTTTGTACTTAACAAATTGATTTATTTTCATGTATATTGTAATAATATAATTATCTAATAACAAGCTATTTAAATTTAAAGCTAATGTAATTTAAAGTGGCACTATATAATTGGCATTTTATCATATGAATACCATGGTCTATCCAAGGCGATTATTTGGACCGAATGCCGAAAACGTACCTACACTAATTCTAATAAATGCATCTAACGTGTGGTAGGCTGTAAATTGGCTTAGATTTTTGTGTTTGAAACTTATTTATGTATATGTCTGAGGTGTTAATAAATTTCATTAAAATAGAGTGGTTGTTTTTATTGCAGAAGCTCCCTAGATTTTATGTGGTTAGCAGGAAAAAGCGATAAATTGTTTGCAGTCTGACCAGCGTGGTCAAACAACTACTTTTAAAATGAGCTGAATAAACCTTTGGAAGCCAAATATGTATAAAAGCAGAAGAATCTCTGCGATAGGATATTATTGTCAGAAAGATACGAAACAGTCTTATGAAAATTTATCGAAAATTATTTCCAGAAAATTCGTAAGCAATTTTAAACTCAAAGACGTAAAAAATGACAATATGAAGCTTTGTGTATGGTCTACTCGAGGCATTCACAAAGTAGAGAAAAGCTATATTCTTTGTTATAATCACCGACTTATATGTATTAGTCGGTGATTATAATATTGTTTTTAATTTTATCCAATAATTTATTCAACATGAAAAATGTTATTCCAAATATTAAAAAATATGTAAACTACACTAAGCTACAGTATTATGCACGGATCTTGGCCGCTGTGATTAAGTTATTTACGGAAAGCGTCGCAGTTGTATAAAATGGACAAGAAGAAAGAGGTCAGATCGGATAGATCGCGAACGCGACGCCACGTCCGCCTCCCACTACTACCTATCGTGATCCGCCCGGGCGGTACCTGTGCTTTGAGTCATTTGCAGGCAACTCAGAGCGGCAAATATCCATGCGTAGTACTGTACATATTACCTATTAGAAATCAAATAAATTCTAAAAGCACGATTAAATTTACCTAAACGCGTGTGGCAAATTATAAGTTCTGAAACTCGGCAGAGTAATAATAATAATATCTGGGACGTCCCACACAGTTCCATTTAGTCCCAAAGTAAGCAAGTATTATGCTTGTATTATGGGGTACTAGACAACTGATATATATGCTTAAATATTCTTTTTTTATATAATGTATACATATATAGATACTTTTACACCCAGACACGGAACAAATAGACATGTTCATGCACACAAATATTTGTCCCGGGCGGGGATCAAACCCTCGGCAACGCAGTTAGGTTCTCTAACCACTCGGCCAACCGGTCAGTCTAGTGGTAAAACCACCGGAATAGTGGCTGCGATTATTCTTTGCATGTGGATGGGAGAACGGTTACTTTTGCAGCCGATCTCGCTAACGCATTTGAAACTTTTATATCCAAAATGTTGGATAGGTACATGATAGGTATTAAGAGCTTGAGGCACTTCGATTTTGTTGAAAGACTAGCTTTCCGTCCGCGGCTTCGCTGTGGACTACACAGTTGTACCGGGACAGTTAAAGGAACGCGACGCTCCAGAACGTTGTAACACTTTCTAGAACATCTGAAACTTAACTACCTAAGAAATCTATATACCTATTTTCATAAAAATCCATTTAACCATTTTAGCATGAAGAATAGCTTACCCACAAGTCGGTCCCAAAATCAGTCAGCCGTTTTGGAGATTAACAGGAACAGACAGACTAACAGACACTACGATTTTTTATATGTAAATAAAAAAAATGTTTTCGCTCTTGACAACGCCCTCTTTATGTTTGCAAAATTTCAGTAAAATCGGATAAGCCGTTTCGACTATTAGCCCTAACAAACAGACAGACAAAAACCAACTTATGTCACTCCTGATAACCCCCTTTTTATGTCTTCGAAGATTCATAGAAATGGTTTTGTCGTTTTCTAGATTAGCCTGAACAAAAAGACAGACAGACAACCACACGGACAAAAAGTTACCTAAATCACTCCCGACAACCTATTTTTAATGTCTGCATAGTTTCATTAAAATCTTTAAAAGTTTAGCTCGAACATACATATAGACAGACAGATGACCAGACAGACAAACAAAAAGTATTGTATGTCACTCCTGACAATCTTCTAATCACATACGTGAAGTGTCATTGAAATCAATTCATCCTTTTCCGAAATCAGTTTGAAGAAAGAGACGGACAGACAGACAGATAAACAAAAAGTGTTGTACGTTACTCCTGATAATCTTTTAATCACATCCAGGAAGTTTCATTGAAATCGGTTCAGCCATTTCGGAAATCAGCTTAAACATACAGACGGACGGACAAAAAGCAGCCTATGTCACCCTCTGCATGTCTGCCAAGTTTCATTGAAATTGGTTCAGCCGTTTCGGAGATCAACTCGAACAGACACATGGACAGACAGACAGACAAAAAGTAGCCTATGACACTCTCGGTAATGCCCTCTGTACGTCTGCAAAATTTCATTGAAATCGGTTCAGCCGTTTCGGAGATTAGCTGGAACAGACAGACAAAAAGTAGCCTATGTCACTCCTAGTAATGCCCTCTGTACGTCTGCAAAGTTTCATTGAAATCGGTTCAGCCGTTTCAGAGATTAGCTGGAACAGATAGACAGACGGACAGACAGACAAAAAGTAGCCTATGTCACCCCCGGTAATGCCCTCTGTACGTCTGCAGTTTCGTTGGAATCGGTTCAGCCGTTTCGGAGATTGGCCGGAACAGACAGACACTCGAATTTTATTAATATTGAAGATAGAAAATGTGCTAATTCCGAGGACTGAGAAAGGATTTGAAACAGAATCCTACCTTTGTAATAGAATCCAAATAGTTGATGTTAATAGAATAAAATAAAAAAAAAATATCTGTTCTAAAAATGCCAGTTCCTCGAGAATATGTATTGGGTCCCTTTCTGTTTTTAGTAGATATAGTCACCATATTTTATTTACTTTCATAATTATATAGTTACAGTATAATTATGCCATTAAATGAAAAATGGCATTTGTATTTATAATGTACCTACCTACAATAGATATGTGTCTCTAAAACGGCTGGAAGGATCTTAACGTTTTTATTTTTTATTTATTTTTATTTTATTTATTCGAAGTAAACTTACAGCTAAACAATCGGGACTTAAAGTCTTTGAATGTACATCTACAAAGCCAATTAAAAGTTTACGCAAATTACATTTCATAAGAAGGCGATGAATGATTAGAAAATTTAAAAATAGGAATTTACAAACATAAGAAAGTACTTAAATATGTGTAAAAATGTAAATAAATGTAAATAAGATGTGTAAAAATTTGGATTAAATATGAATGTGTGTGTTGTTTATATGTCGCTTGCGTGTGCGTGGAGGAGGGCAGACGATTGCAGACAAGATTAATAAATTTATTGCGACTAAGGAAAAATATATCAAGATCCCTGAAAGTCCCCTCGTATACTAGTACAAGTCTATATATCACTGAGTGTTTGGCATAATTTGTATGCGTCGTACCGGCAATCAAGGAGCGCGCCTTTCTCGTTCGCACTGTGCCAGTCCATAAACCTATCCGCGCTGTCAGTCTAGGACAGTCCACCGTTGATCTTACCACATCATACACGTTACACGTTTTCTGTGTTGCCTATATCACCTAAGAGCAGGTTCTTAGATAAAGTTGACGGTTATGGGCCACCAAGGGGGCTGCAATAAATACGTTTCTCTAAAACGGTTGAGGGTGTTAACACGGTTTTTTGCGATATATAGATTTCACCTAACAGCAGATTTTTAGATAAGGTTTGTGGTTATGGGCCACCAGGGGACGCTGCAAAAGATATGCATCTCTAAAATGGCGGGAACGATCTTCACATGATTTTTTTGCGTTATAAGTATCACCTAAAAGTAAGAGCAACTTAAACTGTGCAAACACGATCAAACAAAAAAAAATACCGAGCGAAGCTCGATCGCCCAATTTTTATACAATTAAATAACAATCATTTAGACAATGTATAAAAGTACAGATTATAAAAGAAGGATAACATTCTGATAGGGAATATTTAAGTGATAATAACGTATGGACATCATTGTAATAGAATTCAGCATTCATACCTATTGAAAAATGTATCATAAAAAACACCCACAGGATTTTCTTGCTGGTTCTTCTCCTAGTATTTTTAAAAAATTTCTGAGTGTTGGACGATAGGTTACCGGGTATAAAAGGACTGCGCCCGGGAACTGAAAGGGGTGAAAGTGAACAATATGAACAACTTTTATTATGGACCGATTTCGAAAATTGGAAAAAAATCAGCTGTTCCTTAGAAACTTAGAAAGGTAGGTATTTAATTTTAGTATGCTATAGATGATTTTCTTTTCCATTTCTGAGAGTTGGTCCGATAATAATGATGGATACTTTCACCCCTTTCAGTTTTCGGACGCAGTCCTTTTACACCCGGCATAGAATATTAACAGACAACCACAAGAAATTTTGAGTTCAAATTCTCGAAAAAAAGTTGCCTATAATGAAAAAAGATTTCGAAATAATAGGGCATCCACGATATTCACCAGACTTGTTCCTATATAGTGATTTTTACTTTTATCCATGGCATAAAATTTGAGAACATTGATATAAAGTGTAGGTGCTGTAAAAGTTATTTCCCGAGGGTCAAGAACAAAACTTTTATTCAAGTGGTATAAAAGGACTGGCGAAATGTTACACTAAGTGTATTCATAGGCAAGAAAACTATCTCGAAAAATACTTATTAAACATTACTTTGTTCATCGTACTTATTTTGGATCTTGTTTGATCACCCTTCGTATAGGTACGGAAAAAATAAACTGAGGTAATATTCTTACGACGAATTAACATCTGGGTCGCTATTTTTAGAAACCGAATTGTTTTTTGGTTCTGGCTGATTCGAATCCGCTATTCGTGTAGATCGCGTGACTCTATCTAGTCTAGACGTGTAAATAATCATTGCTTTTCTGTTACAAATCAACTGTTTGTGTTAAAACTATACGCCAATTATTTAATTGATGAAATAAATTTATTATGTTTATGTTAGTTTATGCCGTGATATGGAACATTTGAAGTGCACATGTATATGCCTATTAGAATGTGCCTACATCTGCAGCCTCTACTCAATGGCAGCCTCACTCCGAGCCTGCAGCACACTCGACTTCCCACAGCGATGGCAGAGTGGATAATATACAGGGACAGTAGTCTCCATTGCGGTATTCGATGCGATTCGAGCTCGGTGTACGAGAGCTATTTAGCTATTTATATCGGCCATGACACAGGGCCGGCGATGCATCCTGCGCATGCTCGTGACCGCGTCTGCACATGCGCAATGCATTGTCGAAAACGCCGAAAGTGAAAAGTGCACATCATGGTAGCGATTACGGCACCGAGCCTCATTTCAGGTTACTGGTGGGACTAGAACGTAATCGGCGACGTGTGGTGCGGTCGCCGTGGGCGGGCGGCGGGAGCGCCCCTACCGCGGCACGAGCATGGCCGGAGGCGACGAGCCGCCGCCGCTCGCCAACGACGCCGTGTTAACCGTAATCGCGCGTCCTCCATCAGCTGTGCCGGCGGCGCGCCAAGGTGCGCGCTCGTGACGTCACTCGCGTGTTTATCACCCGGCAGCCGGTGCGGCGCGATGGCGTCCACGATGCAACTTGAGTTCACACAGGCGATGACCGACTTCAAGACCATGTTTCCGGACATGGACGATGACGTGATTGAAGCGGTGCTACGCGCCAACCAGGGCGCCGTCGACGCCACGATCGACCAGCTGCTCGCCATGAGCACCGACAACCAGAACGAGCGGCTGCGCCACGAGATGGAGCGCGTCGAGAGCAGCTCTCCCACACAACGACGGACGCCACAACCCTCGCACACACATCACGTCGCAGCCGGCGATAGCGATACCATGGCGCTCGTGTAAGTACCTACCTATTTAAGCTTGCGGTCTAAGCAAATATCAGATAAACAAATAAACGTTATATATACTACTCCCGAAACCTGCATAGTTCTAATTCAATAATCTAAAATTTTATTGGGCTGAGGTTCGCATGGTACGTAGTTAGTTCTTTTTGTATAACCAAGTCAAAAATGAAGTACTTACTGGAAAATTTTAATTCAAAGTTTCTAAAAATAGGAAGACACATTATTGATTACAATAAAATCACAATATAAAATTATCTATTAAAACATTTCGTGTTGATTTACTTACTGGCTCTTAAACCTAAGCTTGGATTGAATTTTTATTTTTAATTTTATAATGTTTTGACACAAATAAAAATTAGTGTTTAAAACACTGGTTTAAAAAGTCTGAAATAATACAGATTCATTGATTCTCAAATGATTTCTGATCATCAGTGGCGTCGGGGACAGTCACTTAACCTTGTACCTAAATAAATACCAATATTTTATATATTATTATCAACTTAATATTATGATATTATTTATCTGAGTCGGTTTCTTTCGCGGGTGTTTTCAAAACACATTGGTTTTGGTGGGTTTTGGCATCGAAACTTACAAATTGCATACTTTATAAATGAAATTATAATATGATGTCTCGATTACAACCAAAAGATCGGGAATGTTTGCGATTTTCTGCAAATTTTGGTACATATTATCTTGATTGGCTCTTTAAGTGTGCGATCTTTTTGAATTGTAGGTATATATGGAAACTATTTTCCATAAGGAAACCAACACGGTTATTGTTTAGTTGGTCTTAAATTCCTAGGTACTATTCAACTGAACGATAATAGTGCCGGTTCTATGAAGAATACAGAAAGGTAATTATTTACAACCTCAATACATTGTAATGAGGTAAGTTAGCGACTTGTTAATACGCATACGTCGCGAGTCGCGCCTCACACTGTTGCGGTAATTGGCGAGCCCGCAATTCTTGGCTTGCTCGCTATGTGGCATCTACAAAATAATGCTATTAAGGTGCGTTGTGGTAAGATCAGAAGGATTTTTGAGAAGTCTGTAGACCTCTAGCACTAGCATTTCATTTTTTGTACTATTTTGAAGCTGTACTGTATATCTGTTTACGTTTTTGTGAGGTACCTAAATAACTAACCTTCTTTCTGTTTATTTAATTTAACCACTAAAATTGTAAGCTTTCCATAAGTATTAATAAGTTATATTTATTGTGGAGAAAGTTGAAAGATGATGGAGTAAGAACAACAAGACTTAGAGCACTACAACAAATTAGGTGTTTCGGTTTTACCCCTCTATTGCAAAGAGTGCATACATGTAATCAACACATGTATTCAAATTACGTAAGCGTGATATTTTAATATGTCTGTCTTACCCCCCAGGGTAAGTAAATACAAAAGTCCTCAAGCCAGCATTCAATTTTTATAGTAGATAATTGAAAGATAAAATGATCTGGCGATATTTTACGTCTCGAATTTTCCCTTTATAATTTTTATATGATAACAACATTCCAAAGGAACGAAAATTTATTTTAACCATCTAACACTAATGTAAAGTTATCAGTGCACTAAGACGTAAGAACTATCTACAATATTACAAAAAAATAATTAATGATACTTAAACAAAACTTACCTCGACAAGAAGTTATCAATTTCGGGGTAGGATTGGATCTTCAGAAATTTCCGAAACCTTCAACATGTCAATAACACACAACATTTTCCTGGGAGCGTCAGACACGTTGGTACACGCCCGGATTCGAACCATAACCCTATGGGGCCTTATAAATTTGAGACAGGTTCGCTTTGGGCTATCACGACTTTAGAAAAATTCATTGGTACATTGGTTCGAATCCGGGCATGTACCAATGAGTTTTTCTGACTTAAGTACATAACTATCACTGACTCCGTGCCTCGGAGAGCACGTTAAGCAGTCGGTCCCGGATGCTGTCAATAGATGGCGGTCGTTACGATCCCCAACCCGCAGTGGAGCAGCGTGGTGGATTTAAGCTCCAAACCCCTCCTCACCCTGGGGGAGGCCTAAGCCTCTGCAGTGAGGTAAAAATGGGCTGATGAAGTGAAGTGAAGTGAAATCAGACACGTGCTGACGACCGCGACTTAGAAAAACACTGTTTCTGAATTAAATAGTAGGAATAAAAAATGTCAAATCTTTGCGTTAATAAAATGTTTATTAATATCTTCCCCCAAACTCGTTTTTGCCCGAATGCACCTTACCGAATGCGAGAATTATAATTTGTTCCAGGGATCCAAACGACGACAGTATACCACTTTCGGTACGAAGGAAGTGGGTGCCTAGAATGCTAGGCCCCTTACCACCGACGTTCTTAAGAATACCACCAGGGGCTGATGCGAGAGTAGACTTAAGCTTGGATATGGATGACGAAAAAATTGCTGCTTTCTTACAAAACGAGGAATTCATGGCCGAATTACGTTGGAACCAGGAGTTCATGGCGGCGTTGGACAGCGAGCAAGGACAAAGTAAAAGCAAGGGCCACGACGACGAAGCTGCGTTTAAAGAGAGACTCAAAAACATGGGTAAAAGTATGTATCTGATAAATTATTTTACTTGAAACTAATAGATATTCAATGCCATTCTACCATATGCCGAAAGGAATAGCCGCTCTAGGCGCCGCCGCCGAAGAAATGGGCGCCAAATTCATTTTATTCTCATTTTACTCAAAGTGAAAAAAACCCTGAAAATAGGCTAGAGGTGGACCTGACGATATTCGTAAAACTGCACCGTTTGTTATTTTATTCATGAAAATAATCGGTTTTTCGGTTGACAATTAAATGATTAAATTAATTTTTAATGACTCCATCATTGAGCCGACGACTTAAATGGCGGTAGTGGAGCTAAAATGATGATGCCTTTTTAACGGCATATGTTTAGTTTATGAATGCACAATGCACATAGAGATACCGCGTTATGCCCACAAAAATGGGAGAAAAAAATGTATTCCACTAACTAAACATACGCCATACGCACGTTAAAAGTTGAAACGTAATTAGTAAATAGAGTTTTAAGCGACCACCTCTCATACTATATGCTTGTCGTTCTTTTGTAGAGTTGTCTGCCGCAGCTCGAATATTACAACAGCTGTAACAACAGTGATGTTATTGTTATAGTGTCTCGGAAAAAATTCGCGCATCTATCGCGTATGTTTTCGCGGCAAGGCGCGCGCGGACCGCCTCGAGCACCACCTGACAGCCTGCTCCTGCAAGAAGAACACAGTGATGAAGAGGAGCATCCGCGCCGATCTCGTACTCCCAACAAATAATAGTAATCTAGGGAGCTATTTGATAAAAAATTCTGACCTTTGGAGTCATAAGCTTCTTTAAGATGCAACTTCGATTACGATACCATTAACTCTAGTGCGAAATCATCCGAACTGAATGTACGACCTAATAAACTAAGGTATAGGAATCGTTGCAGAGATTAGAGATCTTTCTTACAGATGACTAAGCTTCACAGAATTACTTGAAGTGTGGTATTCATCTGTAGCCAATTGAGATTATAAAAGAAATTAAAAAATATCTACACTTTTAGAGTGTATTTATTATTCTGTCGCTTTCGATCTTATGATAATGCATCTGAATTTCGTGTATTTAGATCATTATAATTTTTAAATAGTCACATTTATAGTCAAGCTTACGTTTAAGAATTGTGAAGGTAACTTTAAAACTACCTGATGTTCAATAACTTTTTTATATTATGTTAGTTAATCTTTAATTGTATACTGATCATTCTTTGTCAAAAAACATATAAGGTGAGTTGGGTACAGAACGGATCTGGGAAAAAATCGGTTACGTTTAATTTGCGGCCATTTTACAATATTTTACTTTTGACGCCATTTTACAATATTATTATAAAATGGCGTCGCGACCTGTGTTAATAACATTGTGAAGTTGGCAACACAGGTCGCCTAAGTCCCGCAAATTAAACGTAAACGATCTTCCCCCAGATCCGATCTTTACCAAAATCACCTTACGCACTTTGTATAGAAGTCTTCCGCATTAAGTTTGTAACGATTATTATTAATTTTTTGTGGATAATTTTAAAATCACTATTAGAAACGACCTATATGCGATAGCTAAAAAATATAATTATTGCAGCTGAAAATTAGTATCTAGTAGACAAAGACATACATTGCAATAAATGTACTTAGTATTCTAAAATTTTAGCTCCTTTCTCCATCATATAGATAAAGTACTTAGAGAAATTGAACACGAAATTAGTGCGGTTACCAATGAAATAGTTGATTCCATTCCGTAGAATTTATTATTTAAAATTAGACAATTTCACATAGTAAATGGTTTATTATTTTATGTGTTAGCGAAATATTAACACATGTTTAAGTAAGAAAACAATTGGGTCAAGCTACCCTTATGTACCTACACTCTCGAATAGTGTCGAATTACTACTTGTTTGGAGAATTATATGTATATTTTCGTAGAGCAAATTATGCGTGTTAATGTTTCCTGTACTGATGAGGGCTACCAAATTTCAAGCGAATTTCAAATAGTCTTCTGATTGTTTTAATGATACCTCAATGTTGTTAAACTCGTTTATGCCCTTTAAATAAGGGATTAAAGACAAGTAAACAATTAAACAAATTCCTTATTAAAATTACTCACGACTCACGTGCATTTATAATTTTGGTTGCCCATTATTTTCCTTGAATTCCCATGAAAATGTTATAAAACCACAAGAAATATTTCCAAAATGATGAAAGAATGACAGAGAAAAGCTCAGTACTGTAGCCCTCATCACATAGAGCTTAGAATAGTATCCTCATCTAAACTCTATGTTTATACATAATCATCTTACCTGGCCCACACACTGGCAAGAATATTGACAAAACCATTATGCATCGGCCGTCGAGAGTTTACGTTCCTGACACATGAGATTTATAGCTATAACTTTATGTTTGTTGTGAGTTGACATAATAATATAATTTTTAATTTAATTTTGTGTCATTCGTGCATGTAAACGATAATAATATTTAAAAACGGGAATCGCCCCACGATACGAATTCACAGCAACTATCCGATTACTATGCCGATTACGACCTGTCAGGAACGCAAACTCTAGACGGCCGGTGTATAGCAGATTTACACAGATTTAATATTTCCAAATACATCGAAATAATGTCAAATTTGCTAGTCAATACAATTGATCTTGTGAGGGACGGCTTAAGACTCAACCGCCTAGCTTCATAAAATAAAAGTAAATAAACGCTTTTCACATCATAAAAGTGTAATATTATAAATGCGTTATGAACTGAATTAATTAGACGATTAAATAGAATTGTATATAAAATTTTCTACAGGCATAGATAGGATGGAAATACGAAGCCCGACCTTCTTAGCTTCAATACGGCTAAAATTTAAAAAAAAATTTATTTGATTCATATAATTTGTGGATTGACGAATATGGATATTGCTTTAATCGAAAAAATATGTCTGTATTTAAAGCCTAACTAAATTTACTAGTTAAAGATGTTCGTGCTTTGGAATTATAATTTCGCAAATTATGTCTTATTGCTAAATTAATTCATAAACTTGAGGTATAAATTGTTCTAATAACAATGACTATTTCATATGCATAAACAAAGGCTTTTAATAAAGTGACGATTGTGATATAAAATTGGTATAGAATGATATGAATAAAGGATTATGTTAGATGATATAAATGGGAAGCTAAGAAAATAATACCGGATATCCTTTCAAGCAATTAAATAAAGCGTTATTTATAATTGGATTTTCATTTATATCAACCACTTCAACTATCTTCCTTTCTAATAAATTTTCAAAATATACCGAATTTCTTGGAAACAGTTTATTTTGTATTTTTTTTTAAATGTTACCTTTGTAATGGTTATAACCAGCCAATTACAAACAGGACAACCAAAGGGACTGAATTACAACTTATACAGTCGAAATACGAGAAGGCTTTCTCCGCAACCTAATAATGTATTAGCTGGCAGTTATTCAACTTGTAAAGTATACCAAAAAAGTTATAAATTTTGAAACATAAACAATTATATAAAATACCAGCTTACAGCTTCTCTCACATAAACTACACTTAAACTACTATTAGTGTACCTACCTATATGTATAAAATTGTGATGTCTATCTGTCTGTCTGTCAGTTCCGCCTACTCTCATAAACGATCAAACCGATTTGAATGAAACTTCGCAGCCATGACAAGGAGGTGGTCAGGAGTGGCATAGATAACTTTTCGTTTGTGTGATTGTCTGTTTATCTGTTTGTCTGGGCTAATCTCCGAAACGGCTGCACTCATTTCTATGAAACTCCACAAACATGATAAAGTTGTCAAAAATGACATGTGTTACTTTTTGCTGCGTGTTTGTCTATCTGTCAATTTGTCCGCGCTAATCGCCGAAACGGCTGAACCAATTTTAATTTTTGCATATAAGAAGAGGGCCAGGAGTGATATAAGCTATTTTATATGTAAGTATATACAAAAAATCGTAGTGTCTGTCTGTTTGTTTTGGTTAGTCTCCGAAACGGGTGAACGAATTTTAATGAAAACTCGTAGACATGAAAAGGAAGTTGTCAGTTTGATATAAAGATTTCTTAGGTGGTTTAAGTTTCATTCATGGAACTAATATGTACTACGTACAACTGGAAGGAGCTCTCTCTAACATTAGCGTGGTCATACGTAAACTGGTGATTAAAAAAAAAGTGCGAAAGGGAAGTAACCGGGTGCCTAACTATCTCTTTCTACACCACTTCTGTGTGGCTAGCATAAAATATACCACTACACTGGGAAAAGTACTATGGTGAATTTAGATTTTATTATGAGGGAACCGAGGAATAAAAAACTATGCGTCATGATAATTACGATACAGGATCTATAATTTCCGCTGATGCATTATGTTTTCCTCTTCATATTTCTCGTTTTTTATTATGGGGGTCATCCATTGCTCGACTGTTGAACATTTTTCTTATGGTAAGTAATTAGTAGCCTACAAAAGTTAGGTAATGGCATTGCTTCGCAATGCATGATCTCACGTCGCGTACTAATATCACTTCTTCTGAAAGTTCTGAATCCATTTTGATGATTTTTGTATTTGGTCACTATTTTTCAACATAGGGTAGATACAGTGGAAGAATTATCGAAATCAGCTGGTCTAATACGCCACTATGGCCGTTCCATATCCGAGCTGCTATTTCACGTCGCTGGTTGTACACAGTCGCCGAGCGGAGGTGAAGTCAGAGACGCATATTTTTTCCTCTTCACATTTCTCGTTTTTATTATGGGGGTCATCCATTGCTCGACTATTGATGAACACTTTTTTTTAGGGTAGGTAATTCACTAATTAGGCCACTGCCTATAAAGGTTACATAATAGCATTTTCTCAATAGCAATGCCATGATTGCTCACATCGAGTTCTAATATCACTTTTTAAAATATTTTGACTTAATTCAATAGGACTTTATACACGTTTGGCCGTTAATATTTCTGAAAGTTCTGAATCGATTTTGATAATTTTTGTGTTTAGTCACTATGTTATAACTTAGGGTAGATACTGTGAAAGAATTATCGAAATCAGTTCTTTTAATTTAAAGCTGTAGCAAATAAAAAAAGTCGATTCTTTGTTTTTGCGGAGTTTTTACTAAACAACTTTATTTCTGTTTTCTTTTGCAGTTTTATTTCTATCTATTTTCTTTTCTTTTTAAACATTATTTAGGTACCGTAATTTAGCTTTATTTGGGTATCCGTTAACGCAAAGTTATAGTAGCCCTTGACTAAGCAAGAATTAATAATAAATGAAAAAGAAACGTACCTAAAAAGTATCAACGCAGGATGACAAGCTATTAGCAAAATATTAATATAACACAGGTCTACAAAATTTTTTTTTTCGAATTTTGATTTGATAATATCATACTGTTAATGTTTTTTAGTGTGTTGAAACCGAAACTGAGGTCAATTTTTCTCCATAACGTAGGTACAGATTTTGTTCAATCTCGAGTAAGTACAGTAATTATTACAATAAAAGATAACAAAATCGGCTGGTAACTTTGATTTATTTTCATCTTGTTCACAATATCAAATACATATTACATACATATTATAAATTACATAAATACATAGTACATATTTCCGCTTGTCAGAATAAACGATGACTCATACTTAATCATTATTTTTATAAAAACTTTTTGTAACAATGAATATGTTTATTAGATCGTTTTCGTGTAGGAGTGTAATAAACTTGCCTATATTTCCAATATTTATGATGATAGACAAAAGACAGTGATGGCAAAAAAATCAAGAGCTTTCGGAGCATTGTAAGATACTAAATTTTCTAAAATTGGTTCGTAACTTTATCGGAAAATCGAAAACGGTGAAAAAGTCGAAATTTCCCTATTTTTCGGACAAAAAGTTGATTGTTTCAAAAACGGAAGAATTAATATCGAAAAAATAAAAAACCTTCCGAGACTGGTAAATTGTCTACAAATTTTAGAAACGGTCGAAAACCCTGACTTGAGCATGTGCCCTTTTCATTTAATGATTATCAGATTAGCTACCCTAGAAAGTAAGATTCGGCCTTATTTTAAAAAGTTATAAAGGTAGACGAAAACACTAGCGTCAAAAAATGCAAGAGCTTGCGTGGCTAAGTATGGTAGCACATCGAAAATTGGTCCATAACTTTCTTTGAAATTTTTTTGTCGTACAATTTAGTTCAATTTCCTCCGATAATTGCGAGAAGAGCGAAATCTGTAGATTTTTTTCTACGAAACTTATTTTTTTAGACCTAAATTATTTATATTTATATTTATAGAAATAGATAGTAATACACTATTTTACACTCTATTTTTTGTGACTTCTGGTTTTTAATATATCTTGGTATGCGGATGATAATAGTATTTTTAAAGCTTGTTATGGTATATTTCATATTTGTTAAAATTTTTATTAATATTTAAAACGAAAGTCTTAATTTATGGTTTTATGCTGGCAACTGAAACGAGAATTTGGGGAATTTTGACATTTGTCAAAGTTGAAGTTTTTGACGTCATAATACTAAGGTGTCCATAATGTTTAGATTAGTTAATAATAATACTTTGGTAGTTGTCTTTTGCCCTCTTTTGCCTATGATGTGGCCGAAATAATAGGTTGCCAGATATTTCAATGAATACGAAAGATGGAAACCTATGTATTGTTTTAAAGAGAAACGTTTTTCGTTAAAGTACGAAAATAATTTAGTTATAATATCTGACGTCATTCTAGTTACAGATCTGACACCATACGGGTAATGAATTTAACGTCATATATGCATTTGAGAGACTTGTGTGTGTGATTTCGATGGGGTATTGAATCTGTCCGTATCTCTGGTGCCAATCGAAAGGAAGGAGGCCATCATATTAATATTTGAGATCCTTAGGTCTCGCACCAACGTTGAATTTTGAGACATTTTGGCCCTAGAAATAATGTTTCGGTACCTAGAGTCTTTTAAATCCATTTTATCCGCCGAATGATTGGGAATTTTTGAGATTGTTGGGTTTTTTCGGGAAAGAAAGGAGCTTGGTTGCCTGTACGAACTTATGTTTTCAAGTTCCCACGTGCGCTCCAGGCGGTGAAGTGCGACAATATATATGAGAAATATATTTCAAACATATATATCTACAGAATCCTTGACCTTTTTAATAAACTGTTTAGGCTCGTTGGGATCGTTTCAACGGATATTTTCTGAGTGATAGTTCTGAGGGCTTCGGCGTGCAAAAGTACCTACACAACTTGTCGCGCTTGGATCTTTACTTCTGTGGGATTTAACTATTTTGTAAATAAAGGCGGTCAGCCATCCAATTATGAATCACATTCTAGGTAGCTTTATTTCTGTAATCAATAGGAGATTTGTTTTCAAAAGGGTATTATACATAAAGGGAGCATGCAGCTAATTTACTAAGGTGATTGAGATATCGATATTTGAAGCTTTGATTTTTAGAGTTACTAACTGATTCACAATTTATTTTGGAGGTGAGAAGCCTCCGTCGATTGATCATATTTTCTGCGGGTTGCCCGCTTTTAGTGACTAGCTCTCTTGAACTTCTGTTTGCTTGCTTCTACTTTTCTATCGAGTTGGATAGGAGTCGGGCTACTGCCGTTTATTTTATTTTTTGTAAATTTGATGATTTAACAGTATTTCGTACAAATCCAACCAGTATTTTTGATGCTATCGCAAGTTGTACTACGCGGTGGCCACGCGAGACCTCATTTTCAGTGCATACGTTCGTGTTTTATGATCCCTTATAAATATTAAAATTATTTGTTAATAATGAATGTACTAAATTGATTCCCATCATTCATGTATGTTTTTTACTCCATAATTATACTGATGTATGTTTGTAGCATTTTAATTTGAAATCTGCTAAACCAATTTTGACAAATGTTCGAATTGAAGGTTCTAATTTACTAAATTACGAATAGGTTATTGACACGGACATACAGAAATCTTTATACTCATGTAAAAAAAGTTTACTTCAGTGTCACGGGTTAAGATAGGCTTAGAGAGTTTTGTTCGATGTTAGTCGAAAATTAAAAAGTTCCTGTTATGGTCTTATTTATCTTACGTAACTTTGTCACCCTAATCAGAATGAGACAATATGTCACCCACCATAAAGGTATATATACTAGCGTAAGAGAGGAACACAGTGTGCGAATGACATCCAGCTCTTTGCGGAAATCCTACATGCGAGAAAGAAATGCAAGAAAATCTGACATAAAACCTCTTTGAACACATTTAGTCTTCTTTACTCACTTGTCAAAATAAGGTCCAGCTTTGTTTTCTATTTTGTGTTATAATCGTTTTGAATTCTACAAAAATTAATTCTTGTGATAAAAATGGTGTAGTGTTCAGTTTTAAATTGCACTGTAACATATGTTAATAATCCAAATAAAGAGACATTTCACCGGTAAGTACTGCCAATAACATACTGTTATCTTAATGCTTATTTTTATAAAAAGCAATCCTAAATTTACTTGGTTATACATCAGTAGTATACGGTAAATACTTTATTTTGTAAATAATTTGTTATTTTAAACAATTATGTGTACGATACAAAAATATTGTGTAAAATTACAATCAAACAATGAAGCATAGGGATTGCACAAAATGTATCGATATGTCGATATTTTCAAATATAAATATTTTGTAAATTTGATATTACCTAATTGCACCTGTTCCACTGGAATGATGTCGTTAACTGTTTTTAAACATATTGTGAGGTTTATTTAGCCTGGCAGCACATTGTAAGGGAAAGTATGACATCTATACATATATACTACACATAGGGTATATATGTAAATACAAGACTTTTTCAAATGAAAATATTAGATATATACACAATTAATTTTAATCGTTATTTATTTATGATTTAAAATCTGATGCTCTATTTAATTTTAATCGTTATTTATTTATGATTTAAAGTCTGACGTTCTATCTGTTCTCTGATTATGAACGTCGTAAATAATTAAACTTTGAATGACAAAACTACTGTATACAATAGTTTAACCTCATTTTCCTCCAAGAAACTGCGGTGTTAAAAAATGCTTCCTGATAATGATGACTATTTCATAATATCCAGGTTTCCTGTAAACACGGTTAGCATAGAACAATGGAAAAAAATGTTAAATAGAACAGGTGGGACTCCTCGAAAACATTCTTTGGTTTGCATTAGACATTTTACGGATAACTGTTTTGTCTAACTAAATCACCGACGACTTTTGAAGAAAGGATCTATACCTACTGAATTTGTGCTGTTAGGGGTTTCTTTTTTTTTCATATGTGCTTACTAAGTATATTAAGTAATATACTAATAATATTTAATATCTAAAGTCAGAGCATTTATGCCAACTGTAATTTCTGTACAGGTCAATCTGAAGACCAAGCGATCGGTGTCAGCGTACGTTTACCGGGATATATCACCAGGACCTTCAACTTTAGAGCCTAAACCTTTATTTCAGCACTAATATAAAATGGATTTGAAGAAAAGTCCATCACAGTGAAAATATCAAATTATCACTTTGTCTTTTACAAAAACTTGTTCCTTTATATTCAAATAAAACTTAATTACCTATTACACAAAGAAACAAAAGATATTATAGACTAGTCCAAGGCATCCAAGGCATAATTTGTGGTGTAGTGAGACGACGCGACACTCAATCGAGTAGACAATGTGACGTCATGGGCAGTAAGAATCCACCAGTCAAACCGCACGAAAATACATAATAATAATAACGTGCACATTACAACGTCGTGGCCCCAAACTAAGCATTAGCTTGTGTTTTGCGTACCAAGCGAAGACATCACATACATATAACAACCAAGACCCGGTACCAGTATCGATATTCATCATATAAATACTGACCCGACCTGGGATTCGAACCCGGGACCTCCAGCTTCGTAGGCAGGGTCGCTACCCACTAGGCTAAGCGGTCGTCAAATTAATAAATATCAATAATTTATTTCTCAGTCATTTATTGACGAATTTAAAAAAAACTTTCACTGTTTTATTAGTTTTGGTTTATCTTTCAATTCTATCGAGTTAAATTGTATATTTTGAACATCATGAACTTCTCTATTGTAAATGTTTTTGTTTTGTACATTCTCATTTTTTTGTTTACAAAAAGTTAAAATTTTGTTGTTATGCAACGTGACGTATTGTAATTAAAAATAAAAATCGTTTATTTATATTGTTTTATTTATTACTTGGCTTGTATTCAACTAAATATTAACATTTCCATAATGATGTTAACGCTTTCTTTACTTCTGCAAATTTTTTATTATCAACTGTTAACAAAAAAAAATATTTATTGGAGTAAAGGAAATGGCATTTGAATTGACTGATTGATGATTTGTCATTTTAAAAAACTAAAAGTTAGGAAAAGTAACTCAAAAAAAAAGTATGTAGTATAGCAGATTCAAAATAATAAATAGGATTGCCGATTTCGACTTATGATATCGCGGTAATTTCAACGACACATTATCATGAAAGTACTACGTGCTATCGATAATATAAAAAACACCCATGCACATCACTAAAACTGGCTCAACCACATGTGAATTTTGCACACATACTCATTTCCGTTTCGGTCATGCGATGTTTAGATGTCAGTTGGTCTCCTACGCTAGTATATATATGTCTATGGTCACCCACTAACGTCCTTGTTACTTTTATCTTTTTAATTCGTTTTCAAGGTCAAATTTCTAGGACCTCGAAATTTCTTCGTAGAGCTCATTCCAGTTGTACGTAGTACATAATAGTTCCATGGTTTCAATATGTTCTGGAAAGTGTCACAATATCCCGGAATATCACGTCCCTTTAGCTATCCCGGTACAACTCTGTAGTCCACTCGGACGAAGCCGCAAGCGGAAAGCTAGTATGATATTAATTGAATTTCTTGAATTATTTTTTAACTTCAACATCGGTACACAATCACACATAGGTATGGAAGATATTTTACATGATTTTATTTGATTATCCCAACTATAAAGTAATTAAATACAAATGAAAGAAATTAAAAAAAAAAAACAAAGCATGTTTTCAATTACAATCGGGGTCACATGAGAGCGTCATCAATTATTGTGTGACGGAGTATCAAAGAAAACGGCTCATCATTGGCGGCGGCGGCGCGGAACGGGAAAGTTTGCTACGACGCAATGTAACGCCACGGTGACGATCCACTCGAAAACTATAATTCGTACTGGAAGCCAATAAGTCATTAACAACGCAATACAATCTGTCGAATCTATATCGAGAAAGAAAATAATGTTGTTTTGAAGAAACGAGTAAAACTTAAGAATATGATAAGATACCTGCCGCTCTGGTAGTAGGTAAGCACGTTATGAACTGGTTATCTTAAGCGAACTCAAGACCACTTTTTGAACCTGAACCGGGAAATTTCGAAACTTTGTTAAGGCGTTATGGCTTATGGCGAACTAAACACAAAAAATAATAAAATCCTCAATTACTCCATTTCCTGTAATCACCTCAGAAATTGTACTTGCAAAACTAATGAAAAATCTGTTGCAAAATAACGACAAGCACTTTGATTATCAGCTGTCATCTTAATCATACAATCTAAGTTACGCATCATCATCATCAGCCCATTTTTACCCCACTACAGGGGCTTAGGCCTCCCCCAGGGTGAGGAGGGGGCTTGGAGCTTAAGTCCACCACGCTGCTCCACTGCGGGTTGGGAACTGTAACGACCGCCATCTATTGACAGCGTCCGGGACCGACTGCTTAACGTGCCCTCCGAAGCACGGTGTCAGTGATATTGTGTACTTAAGTTACGCATACATGATCGTATTTCGTGTAATAGCTAAGGTAGGCAATGACAGGATTTAGCTTTTCGATTTTAAATTCATGGGTCGCGCCGAACCGATTTGCAATTTACACCCACAGGAAAATTGATAATGCTGTTGAGAATTGAAAATTGTGGTCTCTCTTCGTCAAGGCGACAAAACGTAAAACTTTTACACCAACCTTACACACGGTTGCTCTGGTTGCTACCTACGCACACACACTTGAACAAGAATAGTAAGTATTGTGAATACGCACACATTTGCCGATTGTAAACCGATTGGTTGCGACCATAGAGTAAATAAATGTGACAGCAGCGAGCCGAGCGTATTCGTACTTTAATAGGTGCCATCAATAGTTTCCGACTGCAAGATTCTTTAATTTTTTGTGGTAATCTGTAAAAGATTATGTTAACTAACATCAGAAATGCCTATATATGACAAACCAGCGGTAGACTTCAAAAGCAGCAGGACATGCAGGTGATTGCAGGATTTACTTATCGAAAACAAAATTATGATTTCGCGTCTTATAAAAGATCGAAAGACGGGGCAGTGTCAGGCCAGGAACATCAGTACTTCATTACCATCATTATCAAAGAAAAATGGTAATGTATTATACAAATATTTATTTATTTAATATATAATCTTGTTGAATATACCGCGTGTCCGGCTGAACGTAGTTCAAACTTATAGAGCATGTAGAGCTTACCGATATAAACAAAAAGTTTCAAGCCATAAGATGGCGCAAACTAACGGTTACCGAGAAAAACATGTTTTAAGTTTAATTTTTTTATCCTTTAATTCAACTTTTTGTTTAATTAAAGTTTGGTAAGCTCTGCACGTTCTATAAGTTTAGACTACGTTTAGCCGAACACCAGGTATATAATACAGTTAATAAAATATAATAACATTAATAAATGAACTTATGGTCTCATAAAACGCGGCATCTTGATAATTATGAGATCTAAGGTTCTTGGTGGATCTGTCTGGAACTTGAAATGCAATTATTATAAGTACTCTTAGAATTTAAAAAAGAAAATCGTGCTACCTTTCTCGAACTGAACACCGTCCAAGATGTTTCTCTACATACATATATTATTTTTTTATCTACAAAAATAGAATTATTATTATCTTTACATAATTCGAAACGACTTAACATTACACTTAAATAAACTAAAATGATTCAACTAATATTAAAAAAAAAAATCATTAACTTTTATAAAGTCTTATTTTTATTTAAAATAAAAACATAGTAAAGTGACTTGCTATCTTGCATTTCACACAGTTAACCGATTCAAACTTTGCTCGTAATTTTATAAGCGACCGTTAGAACAACTTTAATAGCAGCTCGTCTCCTACACCGCAATTAACACGATATTATGAAAATTTCCCAACTAGAAAATAACCGCTTTGTGCCGATTTCGTTATTTGAAATAACGAATGTACGAGTTCCTACCAATTCGAAATTTAATATATCATCGTTTAATTAATATGTTGTAGTCATATCCAATTAAATGAAATCAAAGTACGTCGATTCTAACAAGATCTAATGCAATTTGACTCGTAGTTAGACATATAAATAAAAATAAATATAATATACGGTAAATGCATCTCGACTTTCAATATGATATATCTTACATTGAATACATTCTTTGAGGTTTTTGAGTTAAATAAACCGTGTGGACGGCGACATTCCAAACTTTGTTGACAGGATTAATTTTATTGTGTACTTGAAATTTCCATATAAACGGCTAAACCTTAACCGATTGCCGCAAAAAAATTATATGGTCAGATCAGATCAGCAAAAACCAGATTCCACCGTTCATTTTTTTAATTGTTTTGACACATCTAGAGCATATCGAAAAAAAAGAAACAAATGTGTGTGTTTTTCTGTCTAAATTGTTTTATTACTCCCAACATGCGTTGCTGTTATTTTCACGATGAATATATTATGAAAAATAAAACAATTTCGAAACAAATTCTCCTTTTTTCTGGGCGAATTTTTTTTATTATCATTTTATAAATTGTTGTTTTAGTTGGAGCCTTTCAATTAAGGTATACCATATATCAGCACTTTACTTAGATCGATGACGGACAATGTTATTTGAGTTTATATAATTTTTATTTATACTTAATAATAACAAATCACAACAACGTCTAGGCCCCAAACTAAGCATTCGCTTGTGTTATGGGTGCCAAAGGAAGACACCACATACATATAACAAGCGCAAGACCCGGTAGCAGTATCAATATTCATCATATAAATACTGACCCGACCTGGGATTCGAACCCGGGACACCCAGCTTCGTTGGCAGGGTCACTACCCACTAGACCAAGCGGTCGTCGAGTTATATTCCAGTATAGTTTTGCCTTTTTTTTAAAATAAGGCATAAGTAACAGACGTAATAAGAACCCTAGATTCCTTGTCATTGAATAACCAATGAAGCACTCCAATAGTGGCATACGAATACAACAGGTTTGTAATAAAATTACAGTGAACTAATAATTTGAAAGAAAATACTTAAGATATTCGCATTTTTAGTAAATAAGTTAAAATTATTTGAAAATGGGTATACACACACGTTTCTCTGCTTAGATGGACAAAAAGAGGATTTCGAATAATATCAACGAATGGCTATATTCAATTATTTCCTTCTAAATTTTCATTAATATGTTGCCTTGGTAATATTCGTACTTTCGAAGCATTTAAATGTAATAATCGCATATATAAATACGTATTCCATCTTTTAAATATTGCTTGAACAGTCTCCGCTCTATTAAATATTCATTAGTTCCGACGTGCGATGTGCATGAAGCGTGGTCTTACACCGACCGTGCGCCTGCGCCGCCAGTGCCCTCCCTTTATTTGCATACGGCGATCATAACCGCTTTCCGAAGAAAAACACTACATGTATGAACACATTCCTGAATATTTCTTTATTAATAACCAGCTATGCTAGTGTATAAGACAAATTGAATACTCTCGATTCATAGAGGAATTTTAAAATCGGTTCACTCAATATTTGCAGCTCTTACAGATGTTAAGATATAATAGTATATATTTTGAAAGAATAGCCTAATATTTAACAAAACTTGTTATGAAAACATTTCCCGAAAATACATCGATTCCGAATTGATCGACTTAATTAATTTAATTAAGAAAAATAAATAAATAAATATTTTTAAAATAATGTGTTTTTATTATCTGTTAAAGGGGATATAATCGGCTTGAATAGGTAACGGCCTTCAATCTGGAATGTAAACATAGTCTTATTGACAAAGTATCTTTTTACTTCAAGAATTTCTTATTGTCGACTTGAAATAGCTGTCAATGCAATAAATAAGCCTTCGCATGAAATATCTTAAGTAGAAAATGTTTCAAGTAAGAGTAGTAAAAATGACAAAAATTGCGTCATAGTTTACCATCCTTTAATGTAGTTTGCCACAAATGAATCATTTAAGACTCTACCTTAAGAAAAAAATAAGATTTGCTTGTGAGCTTTGATTATTTATATGTCTAGATAAACACGCAATACAATGAAAACAATCACACACCCTCGCCACGCCATTCTAACCTTTACTTACAGTCTCTGTATGCGCCAATTATAACCGAACAGTCAGGTGTTATTTTTATCTACGTCCATCACAAAAAAATATTGTAACAATAAAGTGTATAAAGACAAATTATTACTATTAATTAATAAACGTAAATAAATTAACTTCTATGCATTATTTGCATCGATATAAGAAAAGGCGATGTGCGCATCGATACAAGCAGTTTTAAACTTTTTTTTTCCATTCTCCTAGCCCATTATACCCGAATGCAAGGGCTTAGGCCTTCTTCCAAGGGGAGGCGGGTTTGGGGCTTTTAACCTTACAACAGTTAAACTTTTATAATACTTTGTACATAAAAAAAAACAATTACCTAATTAATGTACCTATATGATTATTTGCCATTTACTTCGTATCACTTAAATTTTCTGAATATGTAATATGCAGTAAATAGTAAATAATGAAAATGTTGAATATTGTTGATTTAAATCTAATAACAAGTTATTTGGTATTTAGGTACTTCATTCACACAACAATGATTACCATGTTCACGACCGGACCCAACAAAAAGGTTTTCATATTGACGTTTATGCTAAATGTGCGGGTGTGTATTGTGTGGGTTATGTTATGTATGTGTGTGTTTGAACACGTCTAGATAACATAATATATCAAAATGAGCGTCTCATATTTTGAAATGAACGATCATCATCATCAGCCCATTTTACCCCACTGCAGGGGCTTAGGCCTACCCCAGGGTGACGAGGGGTTCGGAGCTTAAATCCACCACGCTACTCTACTGCGAGTTGGGAATTGTAATGACCGCC
Source organism: Luffia ferchaultella (assembly GCA_949709985.1). Taxonomy (NCBI): domain Eukaryota; kingdom Metazoa; phylum Arthropoda; class Insecta; order Lepidoptera; family Psychidae; genus Luffia; species Luffia ferchaultella. The sequence continues at coordinate 8,093,752 of OX453253.1, read as the reverse complement.
ATTTATTGACAGCGTCCGGGACCGACTGCTTAACGTGCTCTCCGAGGCACGGACTCAGTGATAGTTAATGTACATAAGTCAGAAAACTCATTGGTACACGCCTGGATTCGAACCATGGCCCTATGGCCTTATAAATTTGAGACAGGTTCGTTGCGCTCTGGGCTATCACGACACGAAATGAACGATAACGTAAGCAAAATATTAGACTCATTGATTATATAGATAGACTCTACGGCATTATCGTTCTTAAAAAAGAAAAACATTTTGTTAAATTGTAGCAGAAATTTCAAAATCTTTATTTTCTTTTCCAGTGCAAATTTAATATGTGGCTCACACAAAATTCAATTCAAAACATCGAGTTGGTAGTGTATATTTATTTGATCTACGGCGTATGTTTTTTCCTCAATTTTTTATTGTCCCAGGGTATCTCTATGTATATCCATCATCATCATTATCATCATCAGCCCGTGTCTCTCCACTGCAGGATATAGGCCTCTCCCAAGGCTCGCCACCACACACGGTCCTCCGCCTTTCGCATCCATTTTCATGTATATCCATGATACACGTATATTTATTTGAATGTATAGGCATGTATGTATTTGTCTGAGATCACTTCATGCCAAAAAACTCGGAACATTTCAATTTCAAATGACGTGCATTAGAAAAAAGAGATTTTTTCTAAAATTCTATTTAATTAAAAATTATTTAAGTAATTTCAGAATCTACTTGACAGATTTTTCGAAAACTTAATTTTCAATAGCACAAGACCTACGCCTATACTGATCCAAAGCTTCAAATTTATTTCCCACTGAGTATAAAATTTTCAAACTACTAATACTAAAGCAAACATATTTCTTAAAATAAACAGCTTTTCTTATATGTGACATCTTTGTTGGAAACCCCGTTCCATAAATAAAAGCGCATGTTAGGCTACTAATAAATAGCCAAAACCTGACAATATTTTCCATGTACAGATAAAATCACTCCAAAACCAGCAGCGCTGTTAAGTAAATTTAATAATAAAACATATACTTTGAGTCGGTTAATTTTTATTAACATTTTCAAAGTGTCATAGTTCGACAAGAAACCCTTCCAGTTTCTCCTTGCCTGTTTGTTTATCGGTGGTATGTCACAGCTACTACTTAAATACTACTCGTATTATTGTCAGAAAGCTGAAATTTAGCATTAATCTATACTAATATTATAAAGCTGAAGAGTTTGTTTGTTTGTTTGTTTGTTTGAACGCGCAAATCTCAGAAACTACTAGTTCGAATTGAAAAATTCTTTTTGTGTTGGATAGCCTATTTATTGAGGAAGGCTATAGGCTATATGTATAAAATAATATTATCTGTCTGTCTGTCTATTCGAACAAATCTCCAAAACGGCTAAACTGATTTTGATGAAACTTCACAGATATGGAAAGAAAGTGGTCAAAAGTAACAAACACTAGTCTTTGTATGTCTGTATGTACGTCCATCTGTCTATTCGAGCTAATCTCCAAAACGGCTAAACCGATTTTGATGAAATTTCACGGGTATGAAAAGGAGGTGGTTAAAAGTGACATACGCTACTTTTTGTCCGTTTGTCTGTCTGTACGTCTATGTGTCTATTCGAGCTAAAATCCAAAACGGCTGAACAGATATTAATTAAACTTTGCAGACGTGAAAGAAGGTTGTCAAGAGTGACATCAGTTACTTTTTGTAGCTGTCGGTCGTTTGTCCTCACTGATCTATCAGCGTAGATAAAGCCGAAACTACTAAATCTAGGAAGCCGAAATTTGGAACAGTGGTTTATTTTATAACGTGAGTATTAATTTTTTAAGAAAGGAATATTTGGAAATTTCAAATTTAAGGAGGGAGGGATGGAGGGGCTTTCTATGAGAGTCTTTATTTTTTAAAGTTAGAAACAAAAATTTTAACATAAATAAGTAATGACGTGTTTCAGGGTTTTTGGATTTCTACATTTCAAGGGTGGGAAACGTGAGGTGAAAAGTATCGGTTTTCTTAACGCTGTCAATAGATGGCGGTCGTTACAATCCCCAACCCGCAGTGAAGTAGCGTGGTGGATTTAAGCTCCAAAACCCCCTCCTCGCCCTGGGGGAGGCCTAGGCCCCTGTAGTGGGGTAAAATGGGCTGATGATGATCGGTTTTCTTAAAGAAGTGGGGAGAATGAAGAATGAAAGTTTAAATGGGTGTACCCAATATTAGTTTCAGCAAAAAGTACGTGTAAACCGTTTCGAATGTTAATGCTACCTAAAACAGGGATTTGTAGTTTACGCAAGCGAAGCTGCGGGCGGTCGCTAGTTTATTATATTAGGCATGGTTATGTATACTGTCACCGATACATATATAGGTCTGCATTGAAATCTTTTAAAAAAAAATAAGATTGCAGATTGCATCCCATAGATACAAGTAAATTGAGCATTTTTATATTTATACGCTATTTTAAAATTATTATAAACTTTGATTATTTCGTAAAACCTTAAAAAGTGCTTAACGATACTACATAGTAGGAACTTACTAAGAAAATTATCATGACTATCTGAATCAACTAGTTCATGAGCTACAGCGGACCCAATCATGCGTAGTTCAAATTTGAACAAACTCATGATTTTAGTTTATAAAAGTTTTTGTTATTGGCTGGACTGCGGTACCTTCTATACATCAAGAGAGTTATTTAACTACAGGAATCTTTTAAGTGTTTAAGTAAATACGTTCGAGATTCTTCTCTAACAAGAAGTATAGGCACGAAAGCATTTTATTAACCGCTAAAATTATTATACTTCTCGAGGCTATCGTATAATTAGATTCGTTTACTGCCGTAGATCTAGGGTTAACAGCTAATGTTAGTTATTGGTCCATTATTACCAGCGTATGATAGAGGAGTGCGGTGTACTTGTAATAATAAAGTATTTTTTAAATCACAGATTAGACATTCCTTTGAGAAAGCAATTTAAAACAATTTTAGAAATTTATTTTTCTTTATTTTTTGTAATAGGTGAAATACAGCTATGAGATGCATTATTTATAATACATTTCAAAAATGGAAAATACATAACGAAATCAAAATTTGTGTTGAATTCATATTTAAACTTTTTTCCTTCCATCACTGATTCCCATCCCATCCCATACACTTTTACTCTATATATTTTATGCAAAACAACTGTTTGTAAACTAAAACCAGTCCTTATAAACGCAGCGCACTTGAAACAATTTTATTTATAATCAAAGTTTTCATAAAACGAGTGACACGAGTAATAAAGTCGAAACGATAAAAGAGCTGCCAAGTGTCAAGTTAGATGTGGATAATTCATCGTGTATCTAATGTGATTGTGGTTTTCATCGTGATTTGTTGTTGTTGAGTAAACCATAGGAACTTGTGCAGGCAGCTGTGAGGTTGTTACCATAATTCAACCAGCACTCATCATATCGGCCCCGCGTGTCTAGTAAATTGTCTCTTCTAGTTTTTAGCAAATCTTTGGTACTAACACTAAGGCGATCACGCACATCACGCACGCCCAGTGGCGTCGTGCATTATGCAGTTATCTGTAGAAGATGCGCGGACGCACGTGCACCCGTCACGGCCGAAGACCGCCCAGCTATGTGGCCGCTGCAGAGCGCAGTCAGTCAGTGTTCGGTCTTTCCGCGACTCGGACGCCCCGCTCGCTCTTCGCGACATCTACCATGTCTTCGACAAGTGTCGGTCTGCACAATCCTTCGATCGCTCTGAAGTAACATTTTCGTGAGTATCCCGCGGCGAGCCGGTTAGGGCTTTGACCGTTGCCGCGTATCTTCTTTGCCCCAGAACAAAATAAAAGACGTGATCGTTCGCTATGGAACCTGTTGCTAAACTATGCCCGCTGGCACTTCATGTCATTTTGTTTGGTTTTCCAATTTATAAAATGCTAATCGGCTACGTCTTCGTATCTGTAGGCTATTATCATTTTATTCGTGAAAGAAATTAATTGAAAGCGTTTAGCCTTAAACGATGCAGTTCTCTTGTCATTTTATTATTCTAATTTTTTTACTAAATAATCTTTAATAATAAATTATTTGAAACCAGTACGAGTGTCGTAGACCCATTCGTGCATTCAATAGACTTAAACGCGCTATCGCGTAGCACTTATGTTCCAAATCGCCCAACACCCATTTCTTAAATATCAAATATTAGCTTTTCCGATGTCGTTACTTTACTTGTACTTAAACTTTCAATTACTTTAATTTCATTATAGTAAATACTACTTTAACTTATAATTAAAGATACAGTACAAGTATGGAATAAAAGTTATATAAATATTTTTTATTGCTTACTTGTGCTATAACCTAATTTCAAAGTTTATATTTGACCGCTTAGCCTAGTGGGTAGCTACCCTGCCTATGAAGCTGAAGGTCCCGGGTTCGAATCACAGGTCGGGTCGGTATTTATGTGCTGAATATTGATACTGGTACCGGCTCTTGGTTGTTATATGTATGTGGTGTCTTAGCTTGGTACCCAAAACACAAGCAAATGCTTAGTTTGGGGCCTAGACGTTGTTGTGATGTATACATTATTATTATTATATTTTAGGGTTTTGTGGGCGTAAATAAATGAGAAGTTGGGCCTTTAGTTATCGACCAATCAAACGAATAAATATATTTCTTACAAGGGTTTTTTGAAAGTACATGCCTTTGTAACAAATTTTTTTTTATTTGAAAACATGGCTTTTTTACGCATATATTATTTTCCTCTAATTTTTCGAGAGTATACATGTCGATTTTTAAGTGTAATTTTTATGATATTGATTTTTTATCTATTTTTAACTACTATTATGTATCCAACAATATATAGACGAACAATATTTACTCAATTGTTGCAAGCCCATAGGTTACATATAAAATTTTAAATTTTTATACAAATATATGAAATATAAAAAAAAATCAGCATTTTTCTAATCCACCTAGGTAGGCGGATTGTGACAATGCGCAATGCAATGTTTCTACGGAGGTGATCGGTTGATCACCTCTGTCCTGAGCCTCTGTTATATATATTAATAGTATAACTTTACTGACCAGTACAAAAAAAAATAATTATAGAGGTGAAAACACAACATACTGATCCGACCACGCTATCTTTATGGATCTGACTCTAACGTCAATGACTATATTTGAACACAGAACGTTTAAATCCTTTTTTAAATTACACATAATTATAATTCTCGGAGGGGCCGAGATATAATAACAATGAAGTGCAATTGCATGAATTACACTTGTGTAAAAACATTTATTAAGGGTTATTTTCTAACTTTAGAAATATACTGTACCTAATATTGTATTTTTGATTTCTAACCAAAAGGTTGAACACAAATTTTTACTATTTTTCCTCACGAGGGTAAAATTTCTATAAATGCTAAAGTGGGTGTTTCTTAATTTCTAACCATAAAATCAAATAATAAGTTTCGTAATATATAAAAACTTTAAGAATGACGGGAGTACCATACAAAATTTTTCTGACGCAAAAGGCAAATACCAATTTTCATGAATAGTACATTTTTAAAAGTCCATTTTTTCAGAGAGACACATTTCCCCATTTTACGCCCCTAAATTACAGGTATGTAAAATAAGGGATAAAATTTTTGAGAAATCCTTTATATTACGAGTGAATGAATGAGTGGTATTTCGATTATATATATATATTATGTAGATAATAGGTAGTACAACACTCTCGTTATATGGATTTGATATTTTTTAATTTTTTTTATCTTGTCTATTTTTTGTATTTTCATGATAAGTATAATATTTTCAAAATCAGTCAACTGTCCTGTTCCATTGTGTAAAAGTTAAAATAATTACTAAAGCATTTTGCACTTGCATTTCATTAATAAAATTAGTTAGTAATTTATTTCTTTACTTCCACTTGCGCATTTGTATATCTTATAATTACATAATATGCCTTTATATACTTTTATATAATACTTTTTAATAATTAAAAACAACAAAATGGAATGATCTCGTTCGGCGTTCTAACATAACGTAATAAATTCATTTCGTAGCATAAGCCTAACAAAGTAATATTTACGATGCTCTTATTAAATTGCGACATTTATCGTAAAATATGAGTTTGATATTCGTAATGAAGGTACATTAGAATGCAACAATAAATGAATTAAATGTATAATAAAATTAATGAATAAAAGAAAAGTCGTAAATTGATTTTAAATCGTATTGTGGCGTATAATTTGTATTAATAATATATAAAAAACATTTTACGGCTGGCCTTAGACACCAAAAATAAATAACAATTATAAAACAATTCAAATGAACTTGTTTCATAGTTTCAAAGTAATTGCGGATATCTATCACTAGATCAATATATGCCTAGATAGATATCATGAACACCGTCCTAGAGCTGTAGGTGATATCCGCATCGATTAGAAGTACCGCATGATGATGTAAATCAAAATGTTTACGATTGGCACGACCAGCCCGTGGGACGCGAGGCCCCAGAGAATAGACCCCATAATAGGGTCCATAAAAGCCTACAATAAATCAATGTAATTTAAAGCATAGTTACACGATCCCAGGACGAGGCTCTCGTGTCGCTGTTAAGTCGCCACATAATGGAAAACTCCAGGACAAAACACCCCTTTCCATTTATATAAGTATTTTACGATGCCCTGCAACCGAACGACGAATTAAACTTAAAAGAATTAACAATGTGACACGATCGTAAAAATTACGTTTGTATCGATTTTATTTTGTGAAACGGTATGTTTAAGGGAACTTCGTTGAATGCATAGAATGAATAAATTTGTCAACAGCATACGGTTGAGTGTATATAACTAAACCTTGAACGTTCAATCGCAATCAATCTCAATGAAAATAAAAAGAAACCCGGCCAAGTGCGTATGGGACCACGAAAGGTAAAGGGTTACGTAGTCGGGATGCACTTTCATGGTTAAAATTTTAATAAGTTTAAATACAAATATTTCGAAATTACTCAACATATCTTATTCGAACCAATTTTCGTTTGAAAATGCTTTTTATGTTCTACTACAAGGTTTAAACACTTTTTAGGATTTCAGCAGTTGATACCTCAATATCGTCAATATCCACAGGAATTTACAACTGTGGACTTTCGTTAAAATATTCAAATTCCGGTTTAGTAATGTCACTTGATGTGCTAGACAAAAGTTTTTTTTTTTAATTAGCCCCCCTAAATTACTTAAGCCCCAAAGTGACAATAAGTTTACCGCTTAGATTTTCCCGTAAACTACGAATACGGGTTTAAATTCCCTATTTTTCTTTAAATTTTTATGTTTCGGAGATGAGGGAGACAGATGCTCAGTTCTTGTAAATTTTCTTTTGTATATCTTTTAAAATATCCATTATGAAATTATTAAAAAAATACTTTAATATTTCTCATAATTAATGCTTTCACTCGACATATACATTACGCACTTATGGAATTATTTTTATTTTTCTAATTGGCACCTTAAAATTAAACCCCAAAATGAAAAGTAATTTGTTTACACTATACGTCCGTGATTGGGCAATTTAACTATTTTCGTCCAGTAGATTCGGGAAAAAAAACAGGCTATAACAAACAGACAGACATCAGAGTGATTTTATAAGGTTTATATTTTTTTATTTTGGACGTACGGAGCCTTAAGAAGGGGCGGGACGGGTGAACGCCCATGTAAACGCTCTTAGACGATTACGTCGTTAATACGCATACCAATCTTCCTTTTTTTTAATTATTATTATCTCACTTGCGTTAGAACTAGGTTTGTATAGAGCCAAAACTTTGAAATTTCTATAAACGTCCTTGTTACAGATAGTTCGTATATTTATATATATTACGAAATTTCTATAACTAGGAAGTCTAGAAATTTCGAAGTTTTGGCTCTATACAAACCTAGTTCTAACTGAAGTGAAACTAAAATAAAAAAAAAAAAATTAAAATGCCTATTAATGACGTGGTCGTTTAAGAGCGTTTGCATGGGCGTTCACTCGTCCCGCCCTTTCATAACTAAACAGTGGTCTGTCTCTAAGGCTTTGGAATTTTTTAGAATGTTCCAAATGTCCTGGAACGTCGCGTGACTTTAGCGGTCCTGGTAAAAATGTGTCCCGCGGCCACGGGAGAAAATCTAGTAATTCTTTGAATAAAATCCGGTAAAATAGTTTAAACTATAGTTCAATTCTCTCAAATATTGTTCCTAAATCAATAAAATTATCAATTAATAACCAAATTACATTTTTATTTTGGAGTCACTATTGTGTAACTTCATTACTAGTAAGTATTTGGTTGTGAGAACCTTTTTAAAGTAAATTGACCGCATTAAGTTGCACATTACGTGGTTCGGGGCATTTTAAAATATTGAAAAACCATTGTTGCAAGTCGGGCTTCCAATCACGCTTACATGTTTGACAAGTTGTCTAGTTAATATGTAGCAATACGCCTCTGCTCATTGTTTGAGAACTGGCGAGTGATTTATTAAAATGATAATATACAGTGCAATACAGATGTGCTAACAAGTATTGCATAAAGAAATTTCAACAGTCAATCCTCAAATTAATGCAATAAAATAAGTGCACGGACATGCCCAATTTAATGTACGAAGTTGATTTCTCACGTTTTTTTTGATTTATCACGTAATGTGAAGTCTACCGAATCAGCATTTTTTATTATAAAATATAAATTAAAAATAATATACCAACCTTCTGAGAAATATTGAAAACAGTGTATCTAGTCACATGAATATTAATAATAATAACGTATAGATCATAACAACGTATAGGCCCCAAACTAAGCATTAGCTTGTGTTTTGGGTACCAAGCGAATACACCACATACATATAAGTCATATAGTGTCGTGATAGCCCAGAGCGCAACGAGCCTGTCTCAAATTTGGCCCCATCGGGCCATGGTTCGAATCCGGGCGTGTACCAATGAGTTTTTCTGACTTAAGTACACAATATCACTGACACCATGCTTCGGAGGGCACGTTAAGCAGTCGGTCCCGGACGCTGTCAATAGATGGCGGTCGTTACAGTTCCCAACCCGCAGTGGAGCAGCGTGGTAGACTTAAGCTCCAAGCCCCCCTCCTCACCCTGGGGGAGGCCTAAGCCCCTACAGTGGGGTAAAAATGGGCTGATGATGATGATGATGATGATATAAGTCATATAACAACCAAGACCCGGTACCAATACCAATACCGATATCAACGTGGACATAATGGCAAATAACCACGACGTCAATTCATCGATCTATCTTAACTTTTTAGCCTCACATACTATCTTACCGGCACATGTACTACCAACGCACCGTAAAACATGCCTAGACCATGTTATGCTTAAAACGAAACTTCCTGCTTTCTGTTACGTCGCAGCAACATCTGTGACTGACCATGACGCTCAGATTTTAATACTGGAGAATCGTTTCCAAAATAATATTAATGTTCACAAACTTAAAAAAATTGATTATTCAAGACTAGACGATGATATGAAACACTTATGTTTAAATACTATTTATAGTACTACAGACGTGAACTTAGCCACCTCGTTGTTAATCACTAAAATCAACCATAAAATCGAAACCAGCACGACAATTATCTCGGTGTCAAATCGTAAGAGGATAAAGAAACCATGGATAACTGTTGGACTTTTGCGGTGTATGAAAAATAGAGATAAATTACACCAAAAACTAAAAAAAACCCAAATAATGAAATAATCAAAATTATTTATAAAAGGTACCGAAATTTTTGTAACCTGCTATTAAAAAAATTGAAGATAGAATATGAGAAAAACCAGATACATATGGCAGTAAACACTAACAACAAAAAACTTTGGGACGTTATAAAAAGTATCACTCATTCACATGACCACACAAACATATCTACTGATCTAATATCCCCGTCAAATCCACAAGATTCAATTAATAATATTAATACCTTTTTTGCTAACGTAGGGAGTAACCTTGCAGAAAAAATCCAGAACACTAACCTATCAGATAAAATATTTACTATACAACCTAAACCCTATTCCTTTGTTCTGATGCCGACAGACGAATTGGAGATTAGTAACTGCATAGTTAGCTTAAAAAAAGATCATTCTGTCGGACACGACTATATATCTGCAGCTATCCTTAAACGGTATCGCGAAATTTTAGTTCCACCTCTGACTTATATTTTTAATCTTAGTTTCTCATCTGGGGTTTTCCCAGATCAATTCAAAATTGCTGAAATTATTCCCATTTATAAAAGTGGCGACAAATGCTGTGTTAATAATTATAGACTCATTTCTATATTACCTACGCTGTAAAAAATATTAGAAAAGCTTATAAATAAGAGATTAGTCAATTATCTTGAATCTAAAAGCATTTTATCGAACTCGCAGTTTGGCTTTAGAGCTGGAACTTCAACAAGTGATGCTGTTCACGAACTGACTGACCACGTCGTTACCAAATTAGAGAGCAAAAAAAAAGTAATTGCAATATTTTTGGATCTGGCTAAAGCCTTTGACACGGTTTCGATTCCTTTACTACTCGACAAACTCGAAAGGTTAGGTATCCGGGACACCCAACTAAAATTGTTCAAAGACTTTCTTACAAATAGGCAACAAAGGGTAAGGGTCGGGGAATTGACAAGTAATGATGTGGCGATGAATTGCGGTGTGCCACAGGGTAGTGTGCTCGGTCCTACGCTTTTTCTTACGTACATTAACGATCTTTGTGAGCTCCAACTCCCAAATGGCAAAATTATTACCTTCGCTGATGACACCGCACTTATTTTTCATGGTGACACATGGCAAGAGGTATACAGTATTGCACAAGAAGGATTCAACAAGGTTTCTTCCTGGATCAAGAATAACTAACACTTAATGTAGAAAAAACTAAATTTATGTCTTTTGCAATTAAAAACACTCCCGCCGTCATACATGATGTCTATTCGATAATCTGCTCTTGTCCTAAACTAATGCATACTTCAAATATAAAATATCTGGGAATAATGTTGGACAACACTCTTAGTTTCAATTACCATATTGAGCTCCTCACCTCACGGACACGTAAGTTAATTTATATCTTTAAACATTTGCGTCACGTTGCGGATAATAAGGTAATTAGAATGGTGTACATGGCCTTGTGCCAATCAATATTAACATACTGCATTACGAGCTGGGGTGGTACATCTAAAACGAATCTGTTAAAGCTAGAGAGAGCTCAAAGAGCAGTATTGAAAGTAAGTCTAAACCTACCTTTTTTCTTCGCGACCAAAGATCTTTATACTCTCAGCAATGTCCTAACTGTTCGGCAATTATTTATTCTTAACATTATTTTTAGAATACACTCCCAACTCAAGTATAATTCATTATTATTTGAAAACAAACGATTAAAGCATAAAGCCTGCCCTTCTTCTAACATGTTGACTACTGCTTTCTCACGTAAATTCATTGGGTTTCTAGGACCATATCTATATAATAAAATCAATGAAAAGACAGCAATATATTCACTCACCAAATATCAATGTAAAAAAGTACTTACCACCTGGCTCCAGTCCCTCAACTATGAAAAAACGGAAAACCTCCTGAATGTTGTATCGTGATTGATTCCTCAAAAGTAACATAAGTATAATTATATACACACACATAAATAGTCATACAGGCACAAACACACTAAGCCACCCTAAACACATCCCCACATACATACATACATACATACACACATATATACACAAATACACCTTTACAGCCATACATACACCCTCACATACCAAAACACACGTATAAAGCCATACGCATGAACCCACGCATCCACCCATATGTACTTAGATCATGATGGATCCTGGGAGTATTGCATATTGCATTTGTATTAGAAATAATCAAAATTATTTTATATCCCCCTGGTCCGGAGTGTGGAGAGACTGGTGATCTGTCATACAGGCCTCCTAGTACGGACACCAGTCTCTCACATAGAGAATAAATTTTCTTGTACATAGATTAGTCACTTGTATTTTATTATTACTATTGTATTCTGTGTGAGAGAGAAAATAAAGATTACTACTACTATTCATCATATAAATACTGACCCGACCTGAGATTCGACCCGGGACCCCCAGCTTCGCAGGCAAGGTCGCTACTCACTAGGCCAAGCGGTCGTCATATATAACTTTTCAGAATATCATATATTCTGATATTCTGAAAAGTTTTTCATTTAAGTGCGCTAGTCTAGCTAGCTAGCTAGGCTTTTAATAAGGCTAAGGCTAGGCTGTATACTAATAATTTTTTGACCACATTATGCTCTCGATGTTATGAAAGATACACTCAGGGGTGTGTGTGCATGGAAGCTAGGCATGCAGTCAGTAACTACTTAAAAAACCAATATACATAATTGTCAAGTTTTATTGTAATGACTCTTTTTATTTTCCATTCGTGATAAAAGGACTCGTCAAAACAAAATGCATAACATATTAGGTAATATTTTTCTGTAAAGTTACTATCTACCTACCCTCTATACACGCCATATTCTTCATAAATTACGAAAGAAATAATGCATTAAAAATCACTCCACGAACTAATAAAAAAGTTTCCATTGAGAAATGTTTTTAGACTAACAATGAAAGTAATAGTGTTTAGCTTAGCAGGGCAGCAACAACTGTTGAAGACGCAAGGTCTTTGAATAATATCATAATAATAGTAAAAGTAATAATAATAATAACTGGGACATCCCACACAGCGCCATCTAATCGCAGATCCGTAAAGGTAGCTATATGAAAGAATAACATATTACAAAGGTAATAGGAGCGACCGCTCAAGGCTTCCCCCGCGTGGGCTACATGTATATTTTCCTATCGTCCTCTTATGAATTAACACTTTCTTCTTCGCTTTATGCCTGTCATTTTAAAACTGAAGTGAGGACTCCGCGATAAATAAGCTCAGTATAATAATTTAATTTTTTTAAATCACAGACACTTCTATTTTATTTATATGTATAAATAACAAGTAACTTAGATAACTCTTCGAAACGTCATCTGTCTGCCAATGAGAGTAACATCGGTTCGGTCGATCCGGAGATCAGCCCGAACAAATGAACAGACAGACAGACGCGATAATATATAGCTTATGTCCATCCTGAAAGTCCATTAAATAATGATTAAAAAAACTTATAATCGAATGAGTGATTTCAGTGTTTACCTCCTACATTCAAACAAACTTACAAAATTTACCTATTTATTATTTGTGTAAATGACAGTTGAAAAGTACCATGGTTCACTGCATTAAATGCACATGCATTAAGTCTATTCTAAAAAGTTTAGACGACATGGAGATATACGGATATCGCTCGGAAGCTAAAAACAAGTTGAAAGATAATAGTAAAATTATTGCTTTGGCCTCAAACTTTCATTTTTCACACCACAAAACACTTACGGGGAGCATACCCTAATACCCATACCCGGAAAATTGCTGTAAACATATTTTCAACGTGTTTAGACACAACAATTGAATTTGCATAGACATTATGGACGAAGTTGCGCACTGCTGCCAGTGGACATTAACTGTTTTAATATTTAAATGTTTCTAGTGTATGTTTAATTGCTTTACGATATAAAATCCCCTCACAGATAAATAATCTACAATAATTAGCGTTTCTAATCCACAGAAGTGAAACTAGATAATTATTATTAAGTAACGCAATTATGTTTTAATTCTTTGTAATCATGTTGACACGTGACGAAGTTTTTTTTTTCATTTATTGAGTTCAAGGCCCTAACTGGCTGAAATTTTCTTGGTCGTTGTATCAGATTGCCATATTTTAAAAATAACTTTGATTTGCAATTTTATCATGAACGGCTCACAGCTTACGTTATTTAAGAAAATGATCACATTTTAATAGGTCAGGTATTATATCAGATGGTAATATAAGGTGAGCTAGATTTGAAACTCAAAGCAATTGGATTGTTAAATTTATTGCCATTGTCCATTTGTTTTTTTTTTCTAGTACTACAACGTGCTCAACCATGTTTGGATACCTTGCAACGGTTTGCAAAGCACATCTGTGCTCTTATATCAATGCAGTATTTTAAATAATGGCGAATTAAAACTGAATAAGAAAATTAAATTTGAGATTTGTCAATCTGATCCATCTTCGAAAGTAGCTATATGATAGATACGAGTTATGGATCCACATAGCATTTTTATACTAAGTTTAGTATAGATCCATTGCGAATAACGCCCTCCAGTTTCTCCACTTTCGATTAGTATTTTTGGGATCAGGGAACTACATGTATAAGTGAAAAAGGGAAACGTAAGTCGCGCTTTGTCTTGATATAAGAATGATCCCAATATTAAGATGATGCCCGAAAATCTAACACACACTAGAAAACTCACTCCTAGAGAAGGACACGTACAAGTAAAAGATACTGTTTTGTTTCAAAAAATACGTCTTAGAGCTTAAATTTTAAACCCTGTGGCTACAAGATAACAGTATGGGAGCTGCAAACGTTTGTGTACCTATTTCGATTAACTCAATGTACCTATAGTTGTACTGAAAAAGAATCACCAATATCACCCCCTGAACTTATATTGAGTTAAATGTAAACACTCATTTACGTGTTTTTTTTTGTACCGATTTAATCTATATCTGTTGCGACTTAAGTAATTTTTATCAAAGATACATCGAATGTATCTAAAAAAGTAAGTATGACTGCAAATAACCCTTAATAATCTTCTGGTTACGACTTACGTAGGCTGGTCGCATCGATATCGTTTTAAAAAGGTCATATTCGTCTTGCTCGGTTTGTCATCAAGTACTTACTTAAATACACACGGCCGGTTTTCACTCGGAGTATTCGCGGCCGCGTTTACTTTTACGGCGCGCGGGCGCACACGAACAACGCTCTGTTTCCCTAGCTCGCATTGTTTTGTACGACTCACAGCTAAGAGGAAAATTGAACACACTTTCTGCTTACGCTTGGACTACAATACCTACGATACGACGTTTGACCGTGAGTGAATTTAACTCTCTAACTAAATACGTACAATTACCTTAAGTGTTTTTTTTTAATTTCACGTAGAGGAAATGTATAGGTTTTGTAAAATGATCTTATGTAGAGACTACGCAAACAAACAGCACCAGTGTTCAGCTTACTGGAACAAGTTAAGGAACATGGCTTGGAATATGAATGGAGACACGAGCATGAGGTCATAAAGTATCCTCAAAGAGTTGGCTGATTATGCAGTCGGTATTTGGTTAATTGTGTATTTTTAGAAAAAAAATTTAGTTTAGGCAATAAATAGTTCCGCGTCGTCTGCGTCGTAATATTTTTTTTCACATCAAAAAAAATATATTAAGAACAATTTCATAAATGTTGTCAACAAAATGTTCAAAAGCATCCATGCTTTGTGTCCTATTATTTATTTAATATGGATGGTTTGAAAAAAAGGGTTGAAACATTAAAACAGCCACAAAAAAAGATTAAAAGAGCTCGAATTATTATTTAATCCTAAAATAATTACGACTACGATTAGCTTTGGGTACGGCGAGAATTCGGAAATCTCGAAACTCATCTAACAAATAGGCGGTATATAGCCTATCGGTGGTTTTTCGTATTTTCTTTTTAACTAGTGTGGTAAGTAGCCAAATATATGTGCAATCTTTGAAGAGTAAATTCAAACTGTTCTATCACATGTTTTAGCTTTATTATTTCGAGAACTTGTACAAAATATTGTGCAAAATTTGACGTATACATGTTTCTTCTATACAAGACAGATTAAGATTGGTATACAGGGTTCAGTGTGTTGACTTTAACTGAAATAAATTCAGTATAAAATAAATTTTCAAATATTTACTAGTTGTGATTACTTTGATTTTCTAAAAAGGGGTCATGAGTATTTTATGTGACTACTCTTTTACGTCTGAAAAAGGGGGGATAGTATCTAGCACTTCCGTCAGGAAAATAGTCAATTTCTATTATTGAATTGTGAAGAAAATTAAATGACAGGTTTCGGGAGTATATTTAAACTATTTTAATACACTCCTGAATATATTCCTGTTACACACTGTGTAACAGGAATATATTCTGTACTGTAATCTGTAAACTGTAATCAATACACTGTGTACCAATCTAAATCTGTATACCTATCCAAATACAAGTACCTACATCCTGAAGCATGATATCCTAGTTGAAAATAAAGTTCATTTCTGACTTTCAACGTATATGCTGTTATTTACCTGATTTCCCGAGTAATGCGTACTTTAATTTCGTCGATACTAAAACGTTTTGTGAAATAAACTATATTTTTAATAAATCTTTATAAAAAGAATTCACATCGGCAAGACGGAGCACTATTATACTACGCTTTAGTGGTTAATCGATATTTATATGATATCTTTCCAAATAGGTAGATTGGAACGTCAAGTCAAATTGAATGGCCACCAAGATCTCCTGATTTGACCTTATAAGACTTCGTTTTATGAACATTCATTTAAAATTAAGTTCATTTGACCTAACCTAATAGTTTTGAACCGTCTCTTCGCTTCAATTTGTTCCTCGCATTACATGGACCAACCTAACCTGTCCGTTTAATTTTAAAAATTTTCTTTTAAATTGATCAGGCCATATCGTGGTGTACCTTAGCGTTCCCTGGTGTAATATTGAAATGGTTATAAAAAAAGAAACTTTCACCAACATGTTTGGTGGACAAGACAATTGAGAAATGCACCTATTCTACTCATTTTTGAATGTTATTTGCGTGACGTCATTTTAATATCCGTTTCTGGAAATACCATTCCATAAAAATTCCCAGGGCTATGTTCGCCGGTTCACCATAAAATCTTAAAATGGCGAATCGGGTCGAACACCATTTATAAGCATCGTATTTTTTTAACATTAGCGCTCGTTGCGATGTTTCCATAAAAATCTGTACAGATACAGCTACGCCGACATTGGGATGTGATTTACGATAACATTAGCGCAACGAGAATACCGTTCGCTGATATCGTCCGTCCATCCGATTGTCGGATTGTCGGACCGAATGTGCCCTAAAGCGTTACCGTTATTTTAAATCACCACAAAGCCATCACTGTTTTCTTGTTGCGGACGTTATGTTGATGTCGATTTTTATCTCAAACTCGATAATCAAAGTACAGTTGTGTCGTAATACTTGTTCTTAGAGATATAATTTATTTTGATGAACACAACATTAATAAAGTAAACATGTATATACGGTTCTATTACCAATATAGGTACCTTTTATAGCTTACGTAATCTGCAGAATGATCTAATAAGGATTTTATAGCTTATGTAATCTGCAAAATGGTCCAGCAATTTATCTAACAATAACAACAATAATTATATAAAACTAACTTCACTAACTCACTCAAAGAAATGTACTGTGCGGAGGTGAATGATAGGGTCGGAAAGGGTCGCCCTAGACGAACGTACAGGAACCGGTTTGGGGACGTACTAGAAAAGGGTCAAGTCCAGAATACCCGGAGTATCCGGAGAGCGTGTATGAGAAGAGTGATGAGTGTCGATGAGGCGAAAGGAGTATGCGAGGATCGCACTAATTGGAAATCTATAGTCTCTACCTACTCCAATGGGAAACAGGCGTGCGTATATGTATGTATGTATGTAACTTCACTCGCGGTTTCGCCAGGGCCGCCCCGTCTAACCAAGTCACATTATTCCATATTTCCCGCAGTAGTATGTCACATATTCTACTTCACTTCTTGAATTTACTCCTACTGCTGTTTCTTCTATACTTCTATATTCTAAATCCTACTATATTCAAGCTTTGCTTACATTTATTTCGAATTAGTTTTGTATCAAAAGGAAGGCTTCGACTAAGATAAACAGTAGCCTATGCTACTCCTCATCCTTTCTACTATGTCCACGCCAAATTTCATCATTACTGGCTTAGCGGTTTAGCCATAAAGCAAACAAACGTATGTCTGTACGTTACAAACGTGCAGACATATACACACACTTTCGTAATTATATTAGACACTACCTACAAAGTGGCAACGACCGAGTTACGAGTCAGTCACTTAATATAATTAAACGTAAGGATTTCTGGTTGTGAGTTTGCATATAAAAAATGAAGAAATTTTCTTCTCAACCTATAATTTCATTATAATATGTAATACGCAACAGCAGTTCTATCGCGTGGTGTTGATCGATAGGTACGTACCTAACACACCCTTGGTTGTATGTCTTAGATACGGGAATTTGATCCTATACCTTATTTTAATCTATAAATTAGCTTTTGAAAGATACTGTTGTGTCTAGTCTGTCGGTCTAATAAAATACCATTAATATGTTTTATGTAATATATTTTTTTGTTTTAAAACTATTTATCAAATACTCCTGATACTGTATGATTTTGGTATAGTAGTTTGTCCGTCCGTTTGCACTAATGTCGTTAATTTACAACAGATTTTTGGAAACTTGACACTTATAAAAGTACGAATTGACCAGAAGCCCTCTTCTGTCTTTACCGTCTAACCACGTATACTCTAGCTAAATGGTGCAAGATGGCGAGTTTCAGACTTCCAGTACGCAAGGTCCCCGCACGCCGGTCTTCACCCTCGCAAAATCTCCGCGCCATTTTCAACCCCAAAAAATTGCATAATATCACTTCGATACTGTGAAGTGACATTTATGACTCCATTAAAACCTCAATTAAATTGTTTTGAGATTAAAACAAAACGCTGCTGTCAAAATTTACTCTATGCTTGACACCTTGACAATCATGAGACCTTTGACATCTAGTTTTGTTAATAGCATGTTAATAGGTACTATTTATGACTTACATAGATAAGTTATCTTTTTGTAATTTGTTTTTAAGACCATTAAATTTTTACTTACTACCCAGCTGTATTTACCAAATTCTTGTGTTTGACTTGTTTACACATACTTTTTAATGTCTTGGCAATTCGAACCTCATACGTTCTGTCTGGCAGGTTACCTATTATTATTTTTTTTTTCGCTCTACCAATATTACGCAAGTACACCTGATTTAAATGCAACTAGAGATCCCTACATCTAACTCTTATAAAAAAATGTCAAGCAGTTATGCTGTATGATTTATTGAAAATAACGCTAAAGATTACTATCCTTTCGTTCGTCAAATAAACGCATGGGTTGTTACCGTTGTTTCTCCATCGACCAACGATGCGCCCAACTCGCTGGTCTGTTCATAAAAGAAATGTCAATAAACAACCTAGGTAGGTATATTGCCGCTGGACCAACTTCGTTAAAAAATTAATATAAATAAAATTTGTAAATAAATGACTTCTTAATTTGCTAATCTTTAAAAAACCTTTTCTTTAACATTTAAAATTAATTTCATTAACTAGTTATAAATTATTTTTACTTGTAACTGCTTTAGCATGTATACACAAAACTGCAATCTGCAAATTACTAATTAATTTTACGGTAGGTAAATGGCATTTTGTACTTATGAAAATAAATTACTTTCGTATCATGTGGCAACGCCAAAAGAAAAAAAAATTCAAATGGACTAGTTTGTTAAGTCGTTAGACGGTAGGGAATTTAAGTATCGATGGTTACTGCGAATCACTGCAATTGCATGAAAATGAGGTCGTTGCGGCTGCAGGGCGCACGCGAAGCAGCTAGACAGAGTTCAGACAGGGCGCGACACTCGACACCACAGCAGGATTAAACGATCGTTGACCGTCGCGCCGCTCACCATTACGTGCTCTATGTAATTCATTTATATGCGTAATGCGTATATTTGCACTGACCAAACATTTTTTTGTGTGTATGTACCTATGTATATTGTTGTATGATTTTTGCCAATGCAGTTTCCACATTTATATTTTTCTAGATAAAACGGAGACCCTATTATTTATACTTCGTAATTTATCTGTCCATCTACATTATATCAATTAGATAGTTTACAATAAGGGTAGATTTGTGTTTAGACCCGAGAGGGCCTAGGGCGGCAAAATATTAGTAACGCCATTATTTCGGTCTGTTTGCACTAGTTCAGTTAGAATGTCTAGGAGCTTTTATACCACAAGTTCCATTTTACTACGATATTTAAGTAAAATTACTGAAATGTTATTGAACAGAATACAATATTGAAAGTCGTGAATAGGCCAACATTTTATCAAGAACATGACATTAGGTTATTTTGCAACTGAAAGTTTACCCTACGTATTCACCAAAAAAATTATGCGTTTTTTTTTTTGTGTGACATATTGATAATTTTTTATTGGCATTTAAAGAATAATTTATAGTCATGTATATATGTTTTACATATTTTGGTGTTTCGTGTTTATTCATACATAACATTTTTGAACACATAGAGCGCCATACTGTAAAGAGCCCACTACGTTAATTACTTAAATCCACTGTTGCATAGAATATAACTGTCACTTGACTGTCACCGATGCATTGGGTTTATTTAATTCACAGAACAGTTAAATACACATTCTGGTTCTATAATCAAAGAACATAAATACAAAAAATCGCTACGCACATACGATTATAGCACTTATAAAATAATTGGAAACTATGTTAGTGTAGTTTATGGGGATTTACATGGACAGAGTGTTTCTCTGCATCAGCGTTATCACAGATATCGTCAAACAACAAATATTGATTTACTTATCTATCTTTAATACTATACAAGTCTCTGTTTTGCAAATTAATCGTGAGTCGCTTAGATAGGACTTGTTTCTTAAACATGGCAAAAAGTACAGAAATAAAAGTAAAACTTTTTGCTGTCCTTGACAACCACATCAAAGTTTTTTCTTATTAACAAAACACAATAAAACTGAAACTACTGGACTGACGATGCCTGGCATTGCGGCATCAAGAACCGGTTCAGAAATATTAACCTACGTACTGTATTTGGTCAGGTGCGAACTGCGGAGCGGTATCAAAAACGACTTAAAGAAACCGAACCGATACTTGTCGTTATTACCCACAGGATCGAGCGAGCTTCGAGAACTGATGTGGCTCACGAGCGAGCAGCTCGGCTGAGGGCGGCGCGCCCCCATGGCGGCGGGCGAGCTACGCGCGCTTGCCCTGCTGGCGCTGCTGATGGTAGCGCACGCTCAACGTTTCGGCGACCGCCTTGCACCGCGCTTACCCGCCGTATACGCACCGCGCGCCGCGCCTGCCGCGCATCGACACTACGATGCTGACTACGACGAGGACGCCTACGATTCGGAAACAGACGACGACATTGACCAACAACCACAGTCATCGCCCATGCCGCCCCCACTCAACACAGAGTCGCCGCTGAGGCGACCCAGTCGCACCGAAGCACACCGTATGCAGATGAGCACGGAGTATTTCGTGGTTCCCGAACGTACCACCGCGGCCCCTCCAAGGCCTACCCCAACACCACATGCCGTCGCCACCCTACCTACCAGCACCGCCACACCCGCACCTGCCCGCCCAGGTGCGTTACGCTCCGAACCATGGGCCACGTCGATCTTGGCACTTGCGTGCCTCTGCATGGTCACGCTGGCCGGATTCGAGGCCTTCGTCGTGTGGGGAGCGCGCCGCACCGCACCGAGCCGCCGTCACCTCCTACTCGGACAGACGCTACTCCTAGGACTATTCGCGTGCGCGGCCACGGCGGCACTTTTCGCGGCGACGCCGAGTTCATTCACGTGCGGTGCAGTGCGATTCGGGACAGGTGTTTCGTATGTGGTCGTATTCGCGTCACTACTCGTGAAGTGTGTGTTCCTGCTGAGCCTCAACGGCGGCGTATACCTGCCGGCCGCGTACCAAGGGTTGCTATTGTTCTTTGCGGTCATGATCCAAGTAGCGATTGGTGCGCAATGGCTTGGCGGAACGCCACCGCGTGCCACGCCCACCGGGTGCGGTGCCTCACTCTCGGACCTGCTGTTATCCCTGTGCTACGCGGCGTTCCTGATCGCGGTGGTGTGTGGAGTAGCGTTAAGATCGCGCGGCATTCGCGATAACTACCGTGAAGCGACACACATCGGCTTCGCGGGGGGAGCGGCGGCTGCTGTGTGGGCGTGTTGGGTGGCAGCGGGCTTGGGCGCGCCAGAGCGGCACCGCGACGCTTGCGTGGCAGCTGGGCTTCTCGCCACGTGCATAGTTGTATTTGTATTCATGTTCGCCCCGAAAGGCCGCCGGCTGGCGGCGCTGGGCCGAGAGGGCCGCTGGGACGCCGACCGTGACGAAGGCCTGAGCTCGCTCGGCGCCGCCGGCTCCGGGTATTCTCCATCATTTTTCCATTTCAAGCCCGTGAAGTACGGCATGGTGTCGGGCGTAGCGGTCGCCCCCGCGCCTCCACCGCCGATCGAGCGCAAGGAGCCGGCCGCGCAGCCAGCCGGTTAGTTAAGTATCTGACGCAACGCGTGCGCACTTGCAACGGTGCTGACGGCGTGCGCTCTGTCCGCAGATCCGCTGGGAGCGCTGACGCTGACGAGTCCCCCGCACGCGGCCCGGGCCCTCTACCAGCACTACTCGTACCTCCCGCACCCTTTCTTGCACTATCACTATAGCCATCCGCATTACCACTACCTGCTACCGCCCGGTGAGTATACACCCCTGCACCAACCACTCTATACTTTTCATATAGCAGTTACTAGGATTTCATTAAATATTATCACTGATCCCTATAGTCTAGTCTATTATTCATTTCTAATATTCTCTGAATTCCGCTTCCGTCTTATTAAAACTTAGTAAGTCCAATCTGCTCATGTAGGTAAAGGTGGGTAACTCTAATTTGTAGTTAAACATAGAAGTATGAAAACATAACATAAATAGACAATGCACTCTAACCACAACCCTAGGGCACAATTCTTTTCCGCCTCCTAAGTTGCTTGTATCACAACATGCAGGCATCTATCACACTTATCAAATGGGTTTTATTAGCACCAAGTTACTTAAATAATACCTAAGTAGGTACCTACTTATAATTAACTTAGGTACTTGGTGGTATTAGGTCTTGCATACAGACACCATACCATTGGGTTAAATGGATTCCAAATAAATAGCGTTAGTATCCTGGCCGACCTGAGACTAAAGGGCCTTATTCATGATCTATTCTGCCTGATCTTGCTACACCTATAGCAAATTTGGTCAAATCAAGGTCATCCTTTTGTAGCTATTATGTCTGTCAATAAGTTAATTGTGCTATTGGTTTTTCATACAAATAAAATAAAAATCCCATGGTCATCATTATAAATATTATAACGAAGACCTTTATTGACGTCTGACTCCTATTTATTGACACCTTTCTTCGTGTATCGTGCATGACCATGGAATAAGCTTGATTTGTTGTACAAGATGGATTGTGAATACGACTCTTAACGGTAGCGTGACCCCGGCCGGCAAAGACTAACACGAAGAAGTATCTTTGATTATGCGTCATATAATTTTCACTCATCAAGCCACGTCGTTATATCCTTCCGTTGTCACGCCTCCGCAACTATCGGTAAGCCAGGACAACAGCGCTTGAAATAAGACCCCGGCTAACGTTTGATGGTCAACAGGCGTGGTGGTGCGACCAGAGGAAGGTCCCTACACCAGCGTGGAGCCTACGTTCAGCAGTAACCCCAACGTGTTCTTCCAGCGCAGCGAGCCCTTGCATGTCGGCATGATGTATTGACAAGTGACTACGACACGTTTACACGAACGAATCTGGTTCACAAATTCATTCTCTTCCGTTCGAGTCCATATATAGAGGGTATCTTACAGTACCATTCCAACCTTACCCTAATCGACCCTTGCATGTGCATTTGCTTTGTTCTATGAACTGTGCATTATACAAGGTGCAATTTTAACCACCATAAAAATTTTAATGTAATCTTTGGCAAAAAACCGTTGGCCGTCTTGTTTCCTTTTAGTATCGTTCAATAGAAAATTATTGAGATATGATTACATAAACCTTTACCGAAAAAACCAATAACTCTAGCCACTATTCACGGCCGCTGTACGCTCCGCCCCGTGTCGGGCTAGAGGTCTCGGGCGCGTTGTCACAAAGAAGGCAACCAAACGTTATAAAATAACACTGTAGATTAAATTATTTATTATGAAAATGTAACCTATATTTTTTATTTACGTAATGAGGTCTATTTGTGATACCTAACATCTAGAATTTTTTGGATGGTTGGTAAAATTTCATCCTGTATAAGTAATTGCTACTCAATAAGTTTTAGTAAAAATGAAAAAGTTCACGATTATGAACAAAGCTTCGACCATGTATGTTCTGAAGGTCTGACAATCTAGATTTACGACAGGCCCCAAATTAGTTTTCTAAAGTAGTGAAAGTTTTATGATAAAATAATCACCCTTCGCGCACTTGTTACTCATTTCATTCCAAAGAAAGCATGCCCTATGGATGGCTTATTTCCAACGACAACTTTGATATATCCAACCTAGATTCGTTCGTCAAATGCTGTGGTTTATAGTGCTCTCTCGAACTGACAATCCAGCCGCTCGCGTTTCCGCGAACGGTGTGATTTGACAGTGTACAGACTAAATGACGTCCTGTTGCGTTTATCCTTGCTTTAAATAGGAGAACCGATTAAAAACAAAAAAAGTAAATCGGTCATTAGTACGATAACGGCGTATTGACTTTCTTTTAAAATTAAATTTTTTTTTTTTGTTTACAAATTATATAGTTTCCTTATCAAATTTTTCATTTGGCGGTATATGTACCGGTCTCAAGTATGAATATCATAGAATAATAAACTGTTTAATATTTTAAATTATACCACCAATTATTAAAATTGTCATTATACATTCTGCGTAAGTTTAAATCAATAATAAATTTTAAGCTATGTATATATAATTTTAGGCATTAAGAAATTCTTTTCATTGTCGAAAAGACTGTTAGTTTTTAACCTATGTAATTTATAACTATGAGTATCATTGAACTGCCAAGAGATGTCATGTCCTACTTGTTCAAACATGTGTATGATTTGATTTTATAAATTGTAAATAAATAACCAGTCAGTTTCATTTTGTTTTATTATTAAATTATAATGAATCTCACCATATCATTCTAAAAAAAATTATATAAAACAGTATATATTCACTTTGATCCGGTGGAGATAAGAGCAAGGAGTCCAGATGCAGTTATGAGAGACACCATATAGTTACTGATAAAATAATTAAGGAAAACATTAATAAAAATCAATACATCTCTAATACACGAAAGGCAATTTATTTCTATCTTTCTGTCCATACGTGTGCTCATACCTCAAGAACGTCAGTTATCATGTGGTTATATTTTTTTTTTTTAATAATTTTAGTAGTTCCAAATCATAAAAAAATTTATGTATGAAGGCCATAAAAACATGAAATACTTTTAATATGTTCCAAATCACAAGCAACTATCATTATACTAGTCTGCTTTTAAGGTATGGGTACAGTCAGCACCAATTAAACATTTACATTTACACAGACCTCAGAATACGCAAAAACGACACACATTAGCAGAATCAAAATTTCCTAACCCGGTTGAAACAACGTTAATATTAGGTCTCAACCTATGAAGTTGCCATTTTGTATGAAATAAGTTAAAGTATTTTTTTTTGCAAACATCTTTATTTCTGTTATTCAAAGTAATCACCCGTGCAATCGATGCATGCACGCAGTGGCAGTTTATTGATGCCCTTCTTGTACAAATCAACTGGATGGGAGGTAACAAACTCTTTAAAGGCATTTTGTACTGTCTCTCGGGATTTGATTTTTTTTCCCGTTAAAAAGTTTTCCAAATTTTGAAAAAAGTAATAGTCGGTAGGTGTGAGGTCTGGTGAGTATGGCAGAAGAGGGAGAACTTCCAACGCCAACTCTAGCAGCTTGGAGGCTGTTTGTTGTGCAGTATGAGGTCGCGCGTTGTCGTGAAGGAGCAGCGGGCACAACCGCTTGACCAAAGCTGGTCGCAGACATGCAAGCTTCTCAATCATTGTCTTCAGTTCTTCACAGTACACATCTGCAGTAATTAATGCTCATGCCAATATGTAAAAAGTTGTGATGAAACACATCGGCACTAGACCACCAAACAGTGGCCATCATTTTTTTAGGGGTTATTTTTCGTTTAACAAATTTCTTTGGTGCTGAACCAAGATCTAACCAACTTGCTGAGCGCTTTCGATTTTCGAACAGAATCATCACAGGTAACAATCCGGTACAAAATTCCTTTATTCCAAAATTGTTGTAATGTGTACGTTATTATTATTATATTATTATCCGCCTTGCTATTTTTACTAGTTCAAATTAATAACTAAGCAGTTGAAAAGGATACACAGTGGGTGTGAATGTGCGCAAAAGGTAGAAGCTGCTCAGAATAACAATGGCCAGGAACAGAGCATTGTTGTAAAAAATGGAGAAAGTAGTTGCTTCACAATCGGCTACTTCATTTTTCTTCCACAATATCCTGAAATATGCAAGACTTAAAAAGTTTCTAACATTATACAATTTATATATATAATGACATATATATACCAGTTAATCATCAATGCCGAGCCAAAACCGCTGAAGTGAATCACACAAAATTTGGACATTTGATTTCTTTCATAACGTAAACATCCACTAAGAAAGGATATTTCAAAAGTCTACCCATAAGAAGTAAAATAGAGGATATACGTTTCTATGAAAATCAATCATTTTCAAATTTCAAACTATGAAATTTATTATTCGGCGTTACTGTTAGAAATTATGAAATACATGTTTCAAAATTTTTGTAAATTCAACCCTGTAGGGAATAAAATAGTGGATGAAAGTTTGTATGCGAATCAAATCCATAAAAGATATTATTTGTAATATGTACTCACACAGGTATTGAACCCACATAGAAATAGCCATTATCATTATAAACAATTATTTATAAGGTTCACACGATTGATATACAAAGTTCACTCAACACTCAGTCTCCTAGAACATTTTCAAGTTTCTGTTTGTACAGTTTAGTGAATAGACTATTGTGTTTACTTATTTTAACTGTTTATTTTATTAGGAGATTATGATAATTGAATTACATTTAACACTTCCAGAAAATCTGCAATTTAATTTACAATTCAAAAATAATGTTTTCTAAAGATACCTGTGTATTGTATATTCATTATTTTAAACCATACCCTTTGTGATGCCGCCAAAGCACTCAGACAAAAAATCCACAAAGCCGCTGCACATGCCGGCCGGTACAAAGGAAGCCGACAGGTTACATGTGCAGCGTACAGTTTCGAAAATTCATCAGTTTATATTGACACTTCACGGAGTAATTAAATGACAAAATAGAACGTTTTATTATGAACACAGGTGGTGATCAATGAATACGTTGAGTGATGAAGAATGTTTGTCATACATTTTTGTTTCATGAGATAAGTTTTTGTTTCCTCTAAATAAATATATTTTAATTTTGTCTATTTTGTTCCTGTTTTGTTTTTCGGTATACCAAGGTCTAATATAACGGATAGACTTTACTTTCAACGGTGAAGATTTTCGTGAAACATCTGAAAGTGGCAAGCATAGAAATATAGTTTTAGTTTCACAAACCTTTCATCCTTTTCCTTCCTACTCATTTTCTTGTTGTCAGCAAACTCCTTAGCCATCTCGCGGGCGACTGCATCTTCTCTGCGGACAGCTACACGGTGCTTTAACTGGAATTTAGTATTACGATAAGCCAGAGCCAGAAGCCATGTACTGACTGATGTGACCAACGTAAACCATGCTAGAGATGAGCTCACTTCTAACGCATGCACACGCCAGAATAACCCTAGAATAAAGAAGTTGTATAAAGTTATTAGAATAACGCTGCTACCTTTCCAAAATCAAAATGGGGACATGATGAGGTTTTTCTAAGCAATCCTGAATTAATAAAATTCTGTTATATATATATGTAGGAGTACCTACCCTTTTTTATAATCAATTGTACATTCACTTCTTTTTATTGTCAAATTTCTCGTTTGTGTGGAATTTCAGTGCTGAGCATATAACATGTCGAGCGCATAAAATGGGGGACATGTGGGACAAATTTGATGTTTGTGAGACAATATGTGCCTCTTTTTAAAAAGGGGAACAACACCGGCAAATGCGGGACGTTTGGCAGCCATACATTAGAACAAATTAAAAAACAGAGCGTCTTTCTTGAATGAAAGTTTGGCTCAAATGTTGAAAGGCTTATTATGAAGAAATAAGTAGTAAGACATCACTTACAAATTGGAATAGCAGACACGATAAATGCGTTCCCATAAAATAATGCAGATGATTTCGTAGAAACGTTTCTGCTGAAATCTTGTAAAAGTAACTCCTCTTCTTTAGTAAAAGCCTTATTCACTTTGTTTGACATGATAATTAAATTTTAAAAACTACTTTCTTTGACCACTAACACATATAAATCGTAAACCGTTGACAAAAGGGCGAAAGGTAAATTCAAGCTGATCAAGCTAAAATAATGACTTCGAAAGATGACATTGGATGACATGTAACCGACGTGTCAAAATGAATACCAACATTAGAAAAATTAAGTTCCAATCTGTTCCAACGTTCCAATTTACGATTGGGAATTGAATTGACGATTACACAACACACCCTAGGACCAATTATCATACTGGACAGATTTTTGCAAGTGTTTTGTAAGGGTTTGTACTATATTACATTTTACATTTGATTTTAATCATTATCTCATACGAATAATATATTTTAGAATTGAAAAGCGTTTTTTTCTGGATAAAAAAATCAATTGAGAGCATTAAAAATGACGCCAAATACTTACGTTTATAATGACAAATACGGGTCTTTTTACTCTTTTTGTTGTTTTTGACGAACAAGACACAGCTGAACACGACATTCTTTCAAAATTTAAATACTTTTAGCTAACACAATGAGATTCCGCTATAAAAATCAATAAAATGCTACACTTCACCTTAACGTTTTGACCTACTTGTCGGTCAAGGCTTGACACGATTTACACCGACAGCCCACCGTTACCAAACGTTCATCATCTATCTCTTTTACTCATAGCTAGACTCCGTGGGATGAACAAAGATACACGATTACGCGTTGATACACTATTATGATAACTGGCCTTAGACCACAACACTATAGAAACGTTCAATCTAGGTTAATCCAGCGAATCCAGCCAGATCAAAGACAAACATCTTTGATCCATTGCACAGCAGTGTGACCGGTTTTAGCATTTTTGATGCTAGATTAGCATTTTTTGCATCTTTGGAATATTTTTAGCACACTAATAAATTTTAGCATATTTTGGCACAATTGTGATAAATGAATTGGTTGACTCACTATTATGTGTTAAGTATGGCAAAACCTTTATGATTTATATGACAACACTCTGGGTATCGTTTTATGTATATTCCCTAATTTCCTTAATATTAAATAAACTTGGAATCTCAGAAACAAAATTGACAAGTTATATCGTCAATTAAGAATTAGCACTAAAGTTCAAGAACTGATGACAGGCAAATCAAGTGCTACAGTAATGATGAATTTTCTGACATCTAATTAAAAAAAACCTAACTCGATAGTTGGCCCTGACCTGACGAAGCGACACGCTTCTATAGAACATTAATCAGATAAACAGAAGACCCACTCCAAATATTTTTTTGTCGAGATAACGCTGCCCATGTTAGTTGTCTATCTTTTTCACACAAATGAAGTTAAATTCATGTGTGAATTTCTGTGCTCTTATTCTAGTAGCGTGTTTGATCAGCGCCATCTATCTAACTATTACTAATATAATATAACTATATTTATATATTTCATTCGCGTGCGCGCAGTCAATGTGCGTAGGACGTCGCTACATTAAAAGCAATTTGTAAATATCTTTCAGTAGAAACAGGTTGGCATAATGTCAAGTATAATTTGTAATTGTTGTGAACGTGAAATTTCTGACAGTGAGTACCTAAAGTGTTTAAAATGTAGAAGGGTTCTCCATTTTATGTGTGCTTCTGTGCCAGAATCCACGTTCAGACTCATGAATGAACATCTGAGAAGGCGTTGGGAGTGTTCGACGTGTAAAGGGGCAGGCAATCATATTTTTGATAAGACATCCAAGAAAAAGACGAAGAAGAAGGGCTCACCCTCACCCTTGCCCACTCCGCTTCTAGCCGAATCGGACGCCTCCGAGACTGAAATGACTTGTCTGAATTCCCAACTTAAAACTTACTTTGATGAAAAGTTCCATGAAATGAAAGAAATGTTCACGGTTCAACTAAACGTATGTATGGCGTCTTTTGAGACCAAATTGAGTGATGTAGCCAAATCCGTTCAGAAGTATGATCAGCGTTTTACGGATATTGAATTACAGACCGATAATTTACATAAACAAATTAATTCGCTGACATTACGGCTGGATGACATGGACCAACAGGCACGTTCCTGTAATATCGAAATACAAAATCTTCAGGAAAAGAAAGGGGAAAATTTATTACAGATTGTTGATCACATTGCTAAGTACATAAAACTACCCGATTTGTCAAGAAATGTTGTCGCCGTTCATCGAGTGGCGCAAGCCGTCGCATCTGTACCGGTTTCGGGCGAGCGGCCGGGCTCGGCGCGGCCGCGCAATGTTGTCGTGCATCTTACGTCTCGTTCCGTTCGTGACGACACACTGGCGGCGTCGCGCCGTGTTGTAGGCGGCTTGTCGGCTGAACTAATTCAACTACCCGGCCTTAAGGGCAAGATTTATATCAACGAACATATTACGCTACAGAAAAAACTACTTTTTCTTGAAACTAGAAATATATGTCGCGATAGACATTATAAATTTGTATGGGTTAAAAATGCCGTTATATTGGCCCGCAAGGATGACGAGTCTAAGATCATCACGATTGAGAGCAAGGCGGATCTATCAAAAATCGTTCGGTAGTTCTATTATTATTTATAGACCTATTTTTATTATTAAATCACTTAAGTTTGTTGTCATGTTACATTTTTTTCCCTGTACACATTGGTTTCATGACTGTTACTTTAATTGCCACCATGTTGATTGTTTGCTGGATAAGTTGAGGCTTGTCACACTCAAAATACTATTTATATTATATTATTATTTACTTATGTTATACAGAGATATGTTTATGTATATTATTTGCGTTATGTGAGAAACTATTTCAATACGTTTATGTTTGTTTTAAGTTTTTACATTTCTTTTGTTTAGTTTATTATTATATATGAAAACGAGAGTGTTAAATAGGTATCATTATATTCACATTGAGAACTTGTTGGCTTATTTATCTCATGATTGTTGCTTTAATTGCCACCTTGTTGTTTGTTTATTGAGTAAGATAAGGTTTGTCTCACACAAAAAAACATTTATATTATATTATCATTTATTTATGTTATACGGGAATATATTGTTGTATATTATATTGCGCTATATGGAAAACTTTTTGAATATGTTATTTTTATATATTATTATATATTATATATTATTATTATACATTATTATAATATATTATTATTATATTTTATTATTATGTATTATTATTATATATTATTATATTATATTACATAATTATATTATTATATTTTTTGGTCCTTTTTATTTGTTTTTTCGATGGTTGGTCAGTTGTGCGCACAAATAGCTATATTTTGTTCTGTTTACAGTTGCGGATTTGGTTGATATACCACCTACACACACACTAAGTGTGTATTAACTAGTCATAATTATAATAATAATTTTGCGCGCATCGACTTACACCAACATCATTGTATTAAGTGACTTTTTATTTATTTTTTGTTTAATTTTCTCTTTTCTCTGTTTTCTTGTGTGAATGTAGCGATAATAGATTTTAAATATTTGGAAACATTTTGTTGGTCGTTACAATGTTCTAAACTATATTGTTATTTTCTGTATGTGTAATTTATGTAAACGACTGTTTTTGTTTCCTGAATAAATTAAAAAAAAAAAAAAACTATTTAAAACAATTTTAATATGTTAAACAAAAATACTTCCAATAATGAGTATAGAGTGGATGAGGATTCGGAATATACCATATACTTAATTGAAATAAATATATTGTTTTATTTCATAGCATATTTTTGGCATTAATATCTATATGTTTTAGCATTTTTTAGCACAGGCAACCTTTAGTTTTAGCACATGTCTTGATTAGAAAACGGTCACACTGTTGCACAGATCCATTGTTCTGAGCTCAATCAAATCAACTCTCAGTCAGTCAACCATTCAAATGTTCAAATCTAAAAGACGTTTGACTTTTCAAAATATCAACAAACTTGAAAAGCAGTGTAATTAATTATTTATAACTATATGCATAAGGTGTGAAAGGTATTAGTGGTTAAAATGAGCCATTTTGAATTTGCTATACCTTTGCAAAAAGACGAACTACTCGAAGCACACGCTGGGCAATACCATGTTGAAGATGTTGTCCAACAGCGATTACTTCTTTCTAAACTACAAGGTAAATTCAAAATTATACGGAAATACGTTTGCTTGGTCTTCTGATTGGCTATTATTTGTACCAAAATTGTTAACTTTTAGATGCAGCACGTGCCTATAATTCTGAAGGAGTGGAATATATTTTAGAACATTTTGACACCTATTTCTCTATAATAGTACATGGAAATAAACTCGAATGGAATGTTATAAACAAAGGTAAATCTATTAACCGAATCTATTCCATTAACCTTAATATTACCTAAGAATCTTAACATAAATTTGTATTACTAGCAAAAAAAAATTATTTTATTTTACTATTACAGGATTTGACCACATTCAACGTACTATTAAACATTTTTGCAGTCATGTAGAATTGATACTCCAAGATCAAGAAATTAATAGTGATGTCCGAACAAAGAACTTAAACATTATCAAAATGATAATGTATTTATTCACTGGCATTATGAAAACCAAAGATACTAAATTAACAGCTGAAGTAAATATATAAGATGTTATGACAATTACACAATATGTTAATATATTTTTATCTCATTTCCAGTACTAACAATATTAGCCTGATTAGAGTGTAGAGTAGACTGAAATTTTTCTTTTTTTTTTTGAGTAGTCCTGAAGAGAAACCATTCCTAATTGTTCCTAGTGATGAGGTGCATTTATTTTCTTTCAATTCCTAATATCTAACTCATGGATTTTTCAGTCTATTTTAATATCAGTAATATAAGATAGTATCATAAAAATCTGATTATGAGTAAAACAACAAAAATATGAAGTGTAATTTACTTATTTATTCTCTGCATCTATCGGCACCAAAATCACAGAGCTATGACTGAACTTTCTCCTAATAGTAATAATACACCTTGGACATCCCACACAGTGCCATATAGTTTCAAAATAAGCAAAGCTTGTACCATGGGTATCAGACAACTGTTATAAATACTTAAATATCCTTTGTAATATATACACATATAGATATTTACAACCAGATAGGACACAAATAGACATAACATGTTCATGCACACAAATATTTTTCCCG
Organism: Luffia ferchaultella; assembly: GCA_949709985.1. Lineage (NCBI taxonomy): Eukaryota > Metazoa > Arthropoda > Insecta > Lepidoptera > Psychidae > Luffia > Luffia ferchaultella. The sequence continues at coordinate 8,060,348 of OX453253.1, read as the reverse complement.
GGTGGGAATCAAACTCGCAACCCTTGGCTCTGCAGTTAGGGTCTCTAACCACTCAATCAAACGGTCAATACAGTACTTCCATTTTTATTCAAATAGGTAGTTAATTTGATATTTCCAACGATGTCAATATCAAAATCACAAAAATCTGTTTTCCTCGCTATGTCTAAACCGTGAAATATTGCATTTACTTATTCTGAAATGTTGCTCAATATTTAAGTTACTTGATGGACATGTAAACGTTAGGAGTGATTCTCTCCTCAGGACTATTATTCAAGAAGTTTTCCCAATTTTTGTTTCTATGTTTTAGATATTATTCACAAACTTCATTTTGCAAAACACAAAAAATGTAGGTTAAATTTTCACAGTAAAATAATTATCTTGTAATAACAGTCAGTACTGTGTGGCTACCAAGTAAAACTTAAATATATTGGTGAATGCATATTTTAATATCTGCCAAAGTAGGTATCAAACAAAAAACATTGCATGGCACATTTTACGGTGTGCATACCAAATTTTATAGAATATTTCTTGTTTTTTTTTCTCTTTTTAATTAATAACTTTTTTCTAATTAACTGGTTTTGCAGTGGATATAATTATAATATATTGTATGTAAAACACTATATAGTGGTTCAAACTATTTTCCAATTAAAATAATTTATATTTTTTAGAATTCCACTAAATTGACATTGGGTAAAAAAGGTAAAAAGGCCACTGATGATGATGAGTTTTGTGGCTGGACAGAATCTGATAAACAAGAAGCCCTTGTCACCCTACATATGGTGTTACAACAACCTCTCTCACGTCTTTGGGACCCTCCACTTGCCGAGGACAACTTTGTTTCGTAAGGAATCCCTTAAATATATTTGAATAATAATACTTATAATGTTCTTAAAAACTAGTCAAGTTAATATAATAAACAAAAAGTGTGCTACCAGTCATACCACCTTTTAGAAAATTGTTTTAAGCCCAGGAATTTAATACAAACTGGGATCGCTGTTGACTCTACACATACCAAGATGTATTTGATTAGTATCACTTGAACACTCTTTATGTGAAAAATAACTATTAATAATTTATTTAAAAAAAAATTGGTTTTGCAAAATTGTTTTCCTATTTATTTTTAATCTTTGCATAGCACACAGGAGGCGTTATCTAATGCACCCGTACCTAGTGGACTGTGTGTCTATGTAAGTACTGACCACTTCATCAAAAGTCAGCTTTTAGAGTTAGAAAATCATGGAACATTTTTGATGTTGGGGAGCCTGTCTAATAATTACTAAAGATTTAATATTATCAATTGTGCTATTTGTAAAATATAATTATGTGAAACGTTCCTATTCTAGGATGGTGGCTGAACCATGTTATAAAGCTTTGGAAGAACAGATAATTAAAAATAAGTCTGTCAGAGAAACCGTGTTTCAGATATTAGGAGTGCTTATAAAAAAATACAACCATGGCACTTCCTGTTTAATCAAACTTGTGCAGGTAAACTATCAATTATAATTTTTTTATAATTAATCTTTTCTACACTTATAAATTTTTACAAAAATTACACCAGGTACTTCAAATAGTGGAACATGCAGTGCCAGCAATCTGCGGCGGTGTGGTGCAGTTGACTAAGGAATTTGGTCTGGGTACATTTGGACCACAAATGGTATTTTATAGTATTCACATTATAATTTATTTATTTTGACTGTATGTGCTCTTTAAATAAAAAAATAATAGCCAATCTCTTGAACTAGACATATTTCAACGTTTTATTTCCCTTGTCTTGCAGTGTATACTCAACTAAATTATACATGTATGTATTAAAAAAAATATCTCATGATCATCATCACAACCAAGCTTTCAAACCTATAGCCCTTCCTTAACATTTAAGGAGTTTGGGCCATAAGCCCACCATGCTGTTCTAGTGCAAGTTGGAGGCTGTTTGTATATACTTTTAATAAATTTACTTTTTAATTTTCTTCATAAAATTTATTCATTGTTAGGCCCGTGAGATTGCCGAAGCTTTAGCATCATCAGAGGAGGATAATGGAGGTACTGGCACTGAAGTGGGTGCTGCTAGAAATTGTGGTCAATTCCTTTTAGAGCTCACTAAAGAACTGCCACAGGAAATGACAACCGCTATCTCCGCACTCCAATCTTACTTAGAGAGTGATGAAGTGAGTATTAATCCCCTCCCCCCATGTAACCTAACGTGGCTTTTGTCTTGAACTAGCCAATCCATTGCCATCTCTTAGTATATTTGAACGGCTATATCTACTAAATGCACCAACAAATCATGTCAGTTTTTGTACTGTGTCTATAGCTGGTGTGCATAGTATCATATTGTTCTTGAATCAGCCATTCTAATGATAGTTTAGTTGACTGAACAATACGTAACAGGAGTTTCAACGGCTGTACTTACCAAACGAACCAAGGTCATGCCAGCAGACCGATTCCATTTGGTTCACAAAAGTGATCTACACGCTATTGATACAAAATCAGCCATCCTAACGATAGTTTAGTCAATCCGTTGCCGTTAGTTTTGGGCCAAGACGTTGTTGTGATTGTGTGTGTTATTATTATTATTATTATTATTATTATTACCTTTTAGTATATTTGAACGGCTATAACTACTAAACGCACCAACGAATCATGTCAGTTTTTATACTGTGCGTATAGCTAGTGTGCATAATATATTATCTTTGAATCAGCCGTCCTAATGATAGTTTAGTTGACTAAACAATAACACGTCTTTCAACGGCTGTACCTACCAAACGCACCAAGGCCACACCGGCACACTGACTCCATTCTGTTCACATAGGTGATCTAATTAATTCTATACAAATATGGAATTTTCACATTCACTATTTATTCTGACTTTTAATTAGAAGTCATAAAATTACGATTTAATATATCGAAAATCAAAACTTTCAGTCATACACCCTTCGCATCAGTGTACTGGGCATGATGTGTGAGGTTCTGTGCCTTGAACTTCAAGGTGAAGGTTTATCTGATGATCGGCGTTCCCAACGTGATGACTTCCTCGATGACTTATATGAGCATATGCATGATTTGTCTGCATATGTGAGACATAAGGTATGGATCAAATAGCAAAAGTTAATTATATTCAAAAACTTAGTATAATTATGATAAATTTAATATAAATTGTAAATTAACCATACACATGAATGATATTGATGTCGCTGCCTGAACCAGGATTCACTAAGAAATGCTCATTTTATCTTAATCCATCATTTAATTTTACAAAGTTGATATAATTTACTGTGAAACGGCACGACGCGCCAGGAAATTTAAAAATGAAATCATACAAACATTTTATATTTTGTTGTCCTCGGTATGCTATTATACAAAAATACCATGTTTTAATTCTTACATTTGCTATCCTGTTAACAATCGAGTAAACATACTTCAAACCATAACAATAAAAATATTAATACTGGCTTTACTGGAAGACAATTCATTAAAACCATAATAATTCTGTTCTGAAATTAAAACTAGAAACAAATAGTAATTATGGTTCTATGTGAAAGCTAAAACGACTGAATTTAAGTATTTCGTCCAGTACATCAAAGTGGAACTGTAAATACAAAATAATATTCTTATAAAAACATGATATACTTGTATCATATTAGCACATCACGTCACGAAACAGGAGCACATTTTTTTGGAGTTCAAACGTAATAATTTATCGGAACAAATGACACTGTCATTCCACCATATGATTGTTTGACTTTAGAGGCTACCGTACATTTCTTAATTTCGGGAATAGCCTCTTAAACATTAAGAGTCATATATGATCATCTGGCTTTTTTTGGATCTCTCAAACAAGTTTTAGTCTGTCTTATATTTGTCAATACAGGCCAGCAAAAATGTATAGTATGGGAGATGTGTATTTTTCGTTGTGTTTTTGTTAGTGCATTTACTATGAATAATCAGCAATTACATGGAAAATATGTACTATTCATGAAATTAATATATTTGTTCAAGTTACTTGATAATTAATAAAAATGTTATGAATACAAACTACCATCAGATAACTATTAAAAAAAAAAAATTGTCCTGAGGAAGAAAATTATATTACCACAAACAGGTAGTGATAGGTATATTACAAGGAAATTGAAACCTCGTTTTCAATTGTTTTTTTTTTATGTATTCCGATTTCCGATTCTTTGTGGTTTGAATATACAAAAAAAAGATGAGGATTGCGGGACCTTTGAAGGAAGTGAAACTGCATAGAAAATTCCTCATTTTCTCACCCATTTGTTTACTTACATTATTCGAAGTCCTTTCCTGTGCTATTCCATGGTAAATTATGAAAAGAGGACCATTCACACATAAGTATGTCATTTAAGAGAAACTAGTGTTGGTCAGTACTATTTCTTGGGTAGTGATATGGTTTTTCACTAAAATGCATTTAACGTAGCATGGTACCTCATAACTATAAGGTAAAAAAGCCAATAAAATTAATCAACTGGTTTTGTATTTTAAAAACTTTCCCACTTTACGTCAGGCTTCGCGGGATTTGTTGTAGATCTCCCGTTGGTAGGATTTCAATGTAAAATACATTATTATGTAATAATTAGGTGCTGCAATACTGGTGTCGTTTACAACGCGAGAACTGTGTGCCGGTGAGCCGCCAGCGCAGAGTCATGGAGCGCGCCACGGCCCGGCTGAAAGACAAGGCTGCGCTAGTACGCAAAGCAGCAATACATTTGATTAAAGTAATTATTTAAACATCTTTACATTTTGAATATTTTACGACCTCCCGGGTTCCGTGTGTGCTCAATAACACCTACGACAAGTCCTCCTTTATTTCGCTCACTTCATATGTTGATAATCATGCAATGATAATAATATAATAATAATATCTGGGACAACTAGACAGAGGCCTGTGCTATGGATACTAGACAACTAAAATAACTGAATATATTTTTTATAATACATACCTATTATATTTTACACCGAGAAACAACAAATAGGTGTGTTCATGCATGCACATAAATATTTGTCCCGGGCGGGAATCAAACCCAGTCCTTTGGGTCTGCAGTAAGCGCCTCCGACCATTCGACCAAAAGGTCAGCTTACTCTTATGTATTGCAACCAAAAGCCAGAATAAGCAGAACATTTCTCATAAATTTCTCATCAGCTTGACATCCAGAGCCAATTCATTTTCTCTTTTCATTTGACTTCTCCCATCAAGCTGTCAATTTTGTCAAGCATGCTGCCAAAATTATATAAATTTTAACCACATAGTGAAATCCAAATTTAAAAAAAAATGGCGGAAATTCATTAGTTTATGGTTTCATCAAAACAAATTCCAAGTATCTAAAGCAACCATAACAGATTGTTTTACTTTTTAATGGTTCTACAGAAAATAATTCATGTAGTTTTCCATGACGGACTGGTCTGGGTTTTGATATTAAGTGGTAATATGGTAGCATAAAAGTATTATACAAGGTGAGATTTTAGTAACTGGCCAAAATTGATTACATTTTCATAATAAATTATTTTATCTACAGTGTTATTTTATAACGTTTGGTTGTCTTCTTAACGCTATAGTAAACGTACGCGCCCAAGGCCTTGAAACGTAATGGGGCGGCGGGCATGAATGGTGACTAGAGTCATTGATTTTTTCGGGAAAGGTTTGTGCAGTCATATCTCTAATGTTTTTTTATAGGACGATACTAAAAGGAAACAAGACGGCTATCGGTTTTCTACCAAAAATCATTATATTAAAATTTGGCTGGTCATAAAACCTCACCCTGTATATGTATGTATATTTGGAATTGGCTATTTACTAGCATTTATTTGATACCCATATTTATTATTCCCGTTCTCTTTTTTGATTAGCAGTTGCCATATTTAAATACTATACCCTATCTCACTCCCACAGTTGAGACGAATCCAACGACGTCTCATAGGTTGAAATCCATCAAGCCGTTTTGGCTACAAAGCATGCCACAAAATTGGACATACATACATTCTAAAAACATTACCCCCGCAATCAGATAAAAATTAAGAAACTGAGTTAGTTAGAAGCTTACTAATTTATCAGTCTTGCCTAACTTTGTTACTAAACAATAAAACATTATTTAAATCTTTTAGGTATTTCTCGAATGCAACCCATTTTCGGCACAACTTAAACTGGATATATTAGAGGAACAGTTGGAAACGGAAAAGAAAATACTGGAGGACCTTTACAAAAAAATAAATCCAGACCCAGATCAAGAACAAATTAAAACATGGGACAAAATTGAGAAAGATGTGCTAACTATGATAAATAAAAAAGTTGATGTATTGACACAAGATGAACCAGAGTTATCTCAGAGTTCTATAGACAACATGTATAAAGCGATCAGAAGGCATATCCTAGAGAAGAATTATTATAAAGCCTATTTAGTAGTTAAGCACGCCGAAAGACAATACCCTGAAGCAAGGTTGCTCAGATGTGATATGGAAAAAAGTGATCAGGTAATGTTACTTTATGTTCAAACTCTTTTGGTTTGGTTTGGCTTGGTGTTTTGGTTTGGATTATTTTGGTATCTATATAATATTTATTTATATTTCTTTCAAACCAATTTAAAAATTGTATTTTAGGTTGAATATTTCGTGGCACTATTAAAAAACATATTTATAGTGCCAGACAGAGTCGAGGAACAATGCGAAAATGAAGTGGCACTTTATAAAAGGGTTGAAGAAAAAGAAGGGATTGTAGCATTCCTTCAGGAGTCAGTCCATTTCAGTCGTATGGTGTCAGAAGCTGTCCCTGTTATAAATTCTTTACTGATGTCCAAGCAGGCGGGTGATGTCAATGAAGCCATAGATTTCTTCACCGCAGCTCACCATTTTAATATCGAATCTGCTAAAATTGGTGTGGCCAGTATGCTGCTGCTTGTATGGTCACCTGATCAGGTGATTAAAAATAATAAATATCTTAGTAATATGATGAAATAATTATCTGACATTTTGTTGTTTGAGTCACATTACTTATTTGGCAACTATTATTAAAAAATTGAAACTTATAAAATTCAATAAAATCTGCCTATGAAACCGATATGTATCAAAGTTTTGTAGTTGTTACAAAGTAAATAAATTTTTATTTAATGTTTTATAACATGTATGAGACTTATTATAGTAATAAAGTATGTATCTTCTTATAATATTCAGTAAACTAATAACCTAATGTAAAAATTTACAATGTTTGGTCGCTTTTCTAGAGTTTAGAAGGAGCAAGAAAGGAGAATTTATTAAATATATTCTTAATACTAGCAGGAACGTTGCCGTTTTTCTGTAGTGCAAGTAACTTTAACGACCTGAAGCAATATGGCCTTTAATAGAATATCTTAAATAACTTTATAATTTACCAGTAAAAAATATTTTTAGCCAAAAAAATGTTATAATAATTTGTGGAAATAATTAATTTTCAGGACAAACGCGAAGCAGTTGAACGTGCATACCGCGACATGTATCTAGAGTGTGATAATAAAGCAGAACGCGCAAGGGCGTTTACTATAGCTAAAAATCTAGTAGGTTTAATGGTACATGTGGATAGAGGCAGCGCGCACGCTCTTGAACACCTGGTCGGCAAATGGATTGAAAAGAATGATATCACACCCGCCGTTATACAGGTAATTTATTTTATTAAATAGTTTCACATAACTACACTAACGTATATATATATAATACAACTTATTTATTTCAATATCTGTCAATGTAAGAAATCTAGCAGGTCTTTCAAACTGTAGATGATTTGAAAAGAATGTAAAGTTCAAATAAATTTTAACAAAAAACTATTAAAAGAATAGGATAGTTTTTTTGAAAGCTCATACCATAGAATAATACTGTAGGTGATTTAAGCACAGCTGTTGTATAGACTGAAGAAAAGTATAGCAATTGTTCATGTTATAACATCTATAAACACCTAAACAGAATTTAAAATAATTTCTTTGATAAAAGTGAACTAATGTCTTGGTTTTTGCTTAGCAAAAAAAGTTGATTTGTCCTGCCCCAGAGAAATTTTAAAAATTAATTCATAATAAATAAGCCTACCACTAATGAACTTACAAGATAACAACTTGTCAGCATATTTACATCTAAAAAATGACAATAAAGCACATTTATGTAGCCAACACAATGTGTTTACATTCTTTCATTGTTAATTTTTAAAACTGTATGATAGAAAATGTATGTGTGTATATTATAGACAGTATTTTAAATTATTTTCAGGTATTCTGGGAAATGTTTCTGAAAAAGTTAGATGGCACAACAGACATGGACAGCTATGCCGCTCTATCATTACTGGTGATGGTTGCAAAAGCCAAACCCTCAGTAACATTGGCAAATCTTGAAGTAATACAAACTCACGGTTTAACGGCAGATTATAATTCTAGAACACTGAGTGTGCAATTATTGTTAGCATTAGCTAAAAAGAATCAAAGATATCCGGCCGATCATCAAACATTTCATTCAGTATTTGAAAGTTTAATGGAAGTTTATATGAAATTCAATAAATTTACTTCTTTCGCTGCCAACTGTATAGATTTAATATACAATGTCTGCGACACTCCGGATACGCTATGCTCTAAAATATTGAGTGAAATGTATAAGAAATTAGACGAAACTATTGTGAAAGAAAACGAAAATTGTGAAGAACTGAGTTACCCAACTGAATTGCTGGTCCGATTCGTATTTATGTTGGGACATATCGCCTTACAACAGTTGATATACCTGGATATCAGCATATACAGTGAACTAAGGAGACGAAATCAGGTAAAATTATCATTTATGTAAATTTTAAGTCATACTAGAACTATCTATTAATAACAATTAAAAATTGCTCACAATCACGGGACACCTGGCAGATGTGAAACATCAAGCTTGTACAAGTAATATGCATAAAAGACAGGATTACGACAGGATCTAAATATGGCATAATGATTAAATATTATGCATTCAATCATGCAACAACTCAATTCTTTTGATCTGTGACTTCAGTAATAGTCATAGATAGTCTATTTCCCGACGGCGCGCCCCATTATAGCTCCGCGTAAGGTGCGCGGGTAAGAGGGGCATATGCTAACATTTAGTTACTGGCCGGATGTCGGTCAGTTGATTCAATATTAACGAGCATTCAAAAAAAAAACGTAATATTTAATAATTTACCTAATTAAAAATACTTAAATAAAAAATATTAATAAAAGGAACTTAGGAATTGATACCCTACTCTAAAGACATAAGGTTCTTTTTCCTCTACGTATATAGCGTGACGACGCGTCGCCACGCCAGTAATCAGTTTATTGGTCCAAACAAAAAAAAAGAATGATTACATGAATACTTAACACTAAGCGTACGTATTTATAGCAAACGGAATCGGCTCAACCTAATGATGGCCAGCCACTGGCGAACATGATCATCGATATTTCAATCCAGTCCACTGCACGGGCTTAGGCCTCCCTCCAGGGTAAGAAAGTTTGGAGCGTAATCCACCACACTGCTCCAGTGCGGTGGATTACGCTCCAATTGATGGATTGTAACAACCGCCATCAATTGACAGTAACCAGAACCGACTACTTAACATGCTCTCTGAGGCACGGAGTCAGTGATAGTTAAGTGTCAGAAAACTCATTGGTACACGCCTGATATTCCGCCGATACTGAAATATATATTTTATATTGTACATAAAAATACACAATACATGCTATAATACTGTACATATTTAAAAAATTTATACCTAATGCAGATTCGTCCATGCAATTGCGCAAGTGATAAGTGCGAGCAAGAACATGCTAACTAAATGCGAGGTAGTGTTGGGTAGAGGCCAGAGTATAAACTGATGTACATCTAATGTACAAAACTAATGGATATCACATTACTCTCAAATACTTTTATCAGATAATATTCAATTGCGCTAATAATATTATATAGTGTAATTTTTTAAACGCCGAACTTTTTGAACTATGCGGTTCACGTAAGTAATTAGATATATACAACGCCTTCATGTACTTTTACAATCATTATACTGCAAAAGCAGGCTATTCATGCAATTTATGAATTAGGGCCTAAATTATGTACAGACAAGTTGAGGTAATTAATATAATGACTGAAATATAATGTATGTAAAAAAATATAGCATTCATTTAAAAGAAATTGATCGGCTCTATATTAATGCAAGAAACAAAGATACATTTGCTGATCATGTTAGCCGACTTAATAAAATCACAAAATAATTTAAATAGGAATTGATGTTCAGGATTTACCCCTTAAAAGCTTAAAACAAAATGAAACAAAAGCTTTGTATCTTCTAAGTAGTCCAATAACCAAAGCCTTGAGTGTAGATGCCCTTCAGTTTCTTTCATATTTTTTGGAGAGGACTTGGCATTTTTTTTTTTTTTATGTGCCTTCATTGGGACTTTTAGTGCCCATAAAGAAATAAATTTGAATAAGTACTCTTGTGGCGTGTGGACTATGTTACATAACTGCAAAGTAAAGATTTAGAAGATTAAAAGTTTGACTTTAAGAAATGTATTTTAAATCATGCATGTATTTCAATTCGTGCGTAGAGTAAAATAAAATAGAATTAATAAAATGATTATTTTCAGGTCCGCGAAGAGCGTAAAGCTGAGGAGAAACGCAAAAAGTTGGCAACGCCGGGACGCGCGCGCAAAATACAAGCGGACACTCTACGCCGGCAGACGCTCATGAACGCAAGCAACGCCAGCGCCTCTTCGCGCGCACACCGCGCCGGCAGCATGCTCTCAAACAGAACGCAATCGGTACACTCTATTTATACAAACGATGTTTTTGTTTGTGTACAGAAAGTGATCCAGCAAATTTCTTATCTACTTATTTTTATGCTATTATCACATAAATAATATATTAATATAATTACAAAGGAATAGAGACCAAATGAATGAATAAACACATAATATTACAATTAACACTTTTAATTTGGGGAGTGTTCAGTGTTAAAGATGCATGGCCATATGCGTAGTACTGGTGTACAAATTACATAATAGAAAGTGATTTATTTCTGCAAAACTTGTAAAGCACAACTCACTATGACTTCGAATGATATGAACGTTAGCCTTCCACCTGCACATCGCCTGCGTGGACTGTGCATTTGCACAGGGACCGCGAAAAAGACGTTTCTAGATAGTGTCAGAATTTTCAGAAGTTTTATGCCTAATATTCGTAATGAAGATTTCTTAATATCATACATTTTCTTCACCCATTATCTCATACACATAGGCACCGCCACCAATCCTTCCTAGAATCGGTGAGCGGCCAAGGATCATCTACCTCCGCAACCGCGAATGGAAGGAAGTGAGTGGTTGTGGAGAAAACTAACCCTCCGCTGTAAGAAGTAGTCTATATGCGTATTCGGACGTAAGGTTTCTACCACATTTCATCAAAATCTGTTCGGTGGTTAGCTGTGAAAAGGTAAAAAAATTACAAACACATTTTCTGCATTAAAAAATATTGGCTGTCCATTTTTAAGATGCGAGGTATCTCCTTACCAACTTTTATCTCAATCAATTCAACAGTTTAGCTGTGAAAAGGTAACAAACACACTGACTAACTTCCGCAGTTAAAAGTAGCCTATGTCATTTCATTATTTTGTTATTTCATTATTTTGTTATTTCATTTCATCATTATACCAAATGTCATTTCAGTTCAACGGTTTATGTAAAAGTGTAACAAAAGAACAAACAGACAGTTAAATGACACATTACCTCTTCCACTTTTAGAATAGCAAGAAAAAAAATATTTGAGATTTACTAATGTCTAAATTAATGTATAAAGTAATTAATGTAATGTCTAATAGTTTTAAGTTAAATCCTATCTATGTATTTTTAAGACTAACACAACAATGACAGAAGAGGAGGGGGGTTTGGAAGGCGCAGTAGCGGACGACGCGGACGCGGAATATGTGCGCGGCGTTTGTGAGCGAGATATCGTGGGCGCAGGCACGGCGCTGGCGCGGTATATGCCATTACTAAGACATTTGCTTACCAACCCAGGACGATCTGGACCTAGGTTGCAGGCTGCGGCAGCGTTGACACTTACTAGGTACATATAGAATTTCAATGTGTTTGACCCCTTGTTTCTGATGACTTTGTTCAAGGTTGTTCATAAACAGTGCATGTTCTTGTTTTGATAAATCAATTATTAATAATACTAAGCTGGTGTTTTAAAATGGTTATTAGATGGAAGTTAAGCTCTCTATTTATAAATTACTTTAAAAAAATTACATATAATTTTATGAAGTCAACATTTAGTACAAAGTATATTCACTTTTCAGACATTTTAGATGATAATAATAGTGTTATAAAATAAAATTTTAAAGTAATAAAATTTAAATTTTCCCTTGGTTATAAATTATCAAGAAGTTGCCTATTGATTATGGCATATTTAGTCGAAATTTTTTTATTAAATTAAATTATTTTTTTGGTATATCTTAAAGTTTCTTTATTTTCAATTCCAGATTCATGCTGGTGTCAAGTTCAGTGTGTGAGGAAGGCCTGCAATTGATGGTGACCGTGCTGACGCGTTCTAAGAATGTTTCGCTTAGAACTAACCTCACCATCGCGTTTGCCGATCTCACTCTGCGCTTTCCCAATCTCACACAACCATGGACACACCATATTTATCATATGTAAGAACATAGACATATATATACTAGCGTAGGAGACCAACTGACATCTAAACATTGCATGACCGAAACGGAAATGAGTATGTGTGCAAAATTCACATGTGGTTGAGCCAGTTTTAGTGATGTGCATGGGTGTTTTTTATATTATCGATAGCACGTAGTACTTTCATGATAATGTGTCGTTGAAATTACCGCGATATCATAAGTCGAAATCGGCAATCCTATTTATTATTTTGAATCTGCTATACTACATAATTTTTGTTTTGAGTTACTTTTCCTAACTTTTAGTTTTTTAAAATGACAAATCATCAATCAGTCAATTCAAATGCCATTTCCTTTACTCCAATAAATATTTTTTTTGTTAACAGTTGATAATAAAAAATTTGCAGAAGTAAAGAAAGCGTTAACATCATTATGGAAATTTTAATATTTAGTTGAATACAAGCCAAGTAATAAATAAAACAATATAAATAAACGATTTTTATTTTTAAATACAATATGTCACGTTGCAACGCATAACAACAAAATTTTAACTCTTTGTAAACAAAAAAATGAGAATGTAGAAAACAAAAACATTTACAATAGAGAAGTTCATGATGTTCAAAATATACAATTTGACTCGATAGAATTGAAAGATAAACCAAAACTAATAAAACAGTGAAAGTTTTTTTAAATTCGTCAATAAATGACTGAGAAATAAATTATTGATATTTATTAATTTGACAACGCTTAGCCTAGTGGGTAGCGACCCTGCCTACGAAGCTGGAGGTCCCGGGTTCGAATCCCAGGTCGGGTCAGTATTTATATGATGAATATCGATACTGGTACCGGGTCTTGGTTGTTATATGTATGTGATGTCTTCGCTTGGTACGCAAAACACAAGCTAATGCTTATTTTGGGGCCACGACGTTGTAATGTGCACGTTATTATTATTATTATGTATTTTCGTGCGGTTTGACTGGTGGATTCTTACTGCCCATGACGTCACATTGTCTACTCGATTGAGTGTCGCGTCGTCTCACTACACCACAAATTATGCCTTGGATGCCTTGGACTAGTCTATAATATCTTTTGTTTCTTTGTGTAATAGGTAATTAAGTTTTATTTGAATATAAAGAAACAAGTTTTTGTAAAAGACAAAGTGATAATTTGCCTAAAATTGATATTTTCACTGTGATGGACTTTTCTTCAAATCCATTTTATATTAGTGCTGAAATAAAGGTTTAGGCTCTAAAGTTGAAGGTCCTGGTGATATATCCCGGTAAACGTACGCTGACACCGATCGCTTGGTCTTCAGATTGACCTGTACAGAAATTACAGTTGGCATAAATGCTCTGACTTTAGATATTAAATATTATTAGTATATTACTTAATATACTTAGTAAGCACATATGAAAAAAAAAGAAACCCCTAACAGCACAAATTCAGTAGGTATAGATCCTTTCTTCAAAAGTCGTCGGTGATTTAGTTAGACAAAACAGTTATCCGTAAAATGTCTACTGCAAACCAAAGAATGTTTTCGAGGAGTCCCACCTGTTCTATTTAACATTTTTTTCCATTGTTCTATGCCTACCGTGTTTACAGGAAACCTGGTATTATGAAATAGTCATCATTATCAGGAAGCATTTTTTAACACCGCAGTTTCTTGGAGGAAAATGAGGTTAAACTATTGTATACAGTAGTTTTGTCATTCAAAGTTTAATTATTTACGACGTTCATAATCAGAGAACAGATAGAACGTCAGACTTTAAATCATAAATAAATAACGATTAAAATTAAATAGAGCATCAGATTTTAAATCATAAATAAATAACGATTAAAATTAATTGTGTATATATCTTATATTTTCATTTGAAAAAGTCTTGTATTTACATATATACCCTATGTGTAGTATATATGTATAGATGTCATACTTTCCCTTACAATGTGCTGCCAGGCTAAATAAACCTCACAATATGTTTAAAAACAGTTAACGGCATCATTCCAGTGGAACAGGTGCAATTAGGTAATATCAAATTTACAAAATATTTATATTTGAAAATATCGACATATCGATACATTTTGTGCAATCCCTATGCTTCATTGTTTGATTGTAATTTTACACAATATTTTTGTATCGTACACATAATTGTTTAAAATAACAAATTATTTACAAAATAAAGTATTTTCCGTATACTACTGATGTATAACCAAGTAAATTTAGGATCGCTTTTTATAAAAATAAGCATTAAGATAACAATATGTTATTGGCAGTACTTACCGGTGAAATGTCTCTTTATTTGGATTATTAACATATGTTACAGTGCAATTTAAAACTGAACACTACACCATTTTTATCACAAGAATTAATTTTTGTAGAATTCAAAACGATTATAACACAAAATAGAAAACAAAGCTGGACCTTATTTTGACAAGTGAGTAATGAAGACTAAATGTGTTCAAAGAGGTTTTATGTCAGATTTTCTTGCATTTCTTTCTCGCATGTAGGATTTCCGCAAAGAGCTGGATGTCATTCGCACACTGTGTTCCTCTCTTACGCTAGTATATATACCTTTATGTGTAAGAATTACATGTAATATATAAATTTTAAAAAGTAATAATATTATGGTACGCTGTGATACTTGACGTCTTGTTATTTACAAAATATTTGGAAAATATACAAATGACAACTATCATAAAATCATGCAATATACAAGAAAAATTTTAACAACCATCCAAAAAAATCTAGATGTTAGGTATCACCAATAGACTTCATTACGTAATATAAGTTAAATAATAAATATAGGTTACATTTTCATAATAAATTATTTTATTGAGTGTTATTTTATAACGTTTGGTTGCCTCTATGTGACGACGCGCCCGAGACCTTGAGACCGAGACGGGGCGGAGCGTGTGGCGGCCGTGAATGGGGACGAGTTGTTGGTTTTTTTTTGGGAAAGGTTTGTGTAGTTATATGTCAATATTTTGCTATTGAACAATTCTAAAAGGGAACAAGAAGACCATCGGTTTTTTACCAAAGATCATTACATTAAAATTTGGTTGATTGTTAAAATTTCACGCTGTTCATAAATTACGGTGTTATTCTATAAAAATTTTAATTAAATCAATTTACAATTTCATTCAAATATTTAGTACATTAGTTACAGTATGAAATGTATTTCCATCTATACCATCTGAACTACAATACGTGCGACCAATCTGTTCGGCTTTGAAGTACGATGCTTATGCCCGATTGCACAGATCCGCCATACTTCCCACCGCAACGCTTCTATGAAAATACTGCGACGTAAATTAGAATCTAGATCCACACAGATTGGTTACGCGTGCTGTATTAAGTCACCACTTTTTCATCTAAACTGCACTGTAATAAAATTGTTAAAAATTCATAACATGCTTGTCCTTAACTACCATAAAAGTACGAATTTACAAGCCTTCTTCTGCGTTTAGCGTCTAACCACTTATACTCTAGCTAGCTGGTGCAAGATGACGAGTTTCAATCTGAGTTTCAGTGCGCAAGGTTACCACGCGCCGGTCTGCACCCCCGTGAAATCCCTGCGCGCCAGTCTTCAACGCCGCAAAATTACATAATGTCACTTCGATACTGTGAATTGACATTTATGACTATTAAAACCAAACTCTGCTGTCAAATTACTCTATGTTAACAACCGACAACGAAAATTCTTTTTCGTATGACGTCGCTCACACATCATCCATGTTGATAATTCAAAAATCTCCATATTATCGCCACTGAAGTTATAATTTATTAATACATATATTCATGTTACAGACTAAGCGATGAAGAGTTGGAAGTTAGACAATGCGCAGTTAAAATGCTCTCGTTCTTGGTATTACACGAGATGGTACGAGTGAAAGGACAGATAGCTGACATGGCTTTGTGCTGCGCGGACCGTGATCCCCGCGTCGCCGCTATGACGAAGCTTTTCTTTAAACAACTATCGCAAAAAGGCAATGCTCTCTACAACGTTATGCCCGATATTATATCACGACTGAGCGATCCCGAGCTGAAAGTACCCGAAGAACAATATAGAGTTATTATGAAGTGAGTTGGTTTCTACTTGTGATACAGGTGAAGTTGCTCGCTATGGCCAAAGTTTAACTCCCGAAAATTTATTTTGTTACTTCGCTTTAAGGTTTAAAATTGATAAACACCATTATTAAGGAAATAATGATGGTGGGTGGGGTCAGTACGTGAGAATTCACTTGGTAGCTTAGGTGCAGTCGGAATTGGCCTCATTCTGTATAATATTATAAATAGTACTAATTATTAAACTTATAACTCACTATAATATTACGTTTTGTAGTGAGTTATAAGTTTGGAATATTTCGTATGACGAAGCTTTTTCAAACTTCACCCAAGCAAAATAATTTTAATGCATCTGTCTATGAAATAGTCTCGAGTCTGTACTCACAATTAAACACGCGATCGGTGATAACAAACGGTTAGTCACATTCGCTGTCTGAAGCTATTTAGTATGTGGGTTTTATGTTTTATTTTTCGTTTTTCTGTAAAAAAAAAATACTTTTCCCTTACCTCTCCCCTAGCAACGAATATTATTATTGTTGTTTTATTTGGCGGAAGGCCAGTTTTGGAAAACGCCACTGCAGCAAAATATATTACAATTTTATTATTTCTCCTAATTGTTCTCTCCCGCTTTTGTGCTTTTTTTCCCTCTATGTGGATACACTGAATAAAAGTGATGTCACTAGACACACCTTGGTAGTTTAAATTATGTTCCATTCTATGTAACTTTAACTAATATTTTCGTTACAAAATCAATATTATTTTTCATTCATAATCATTACAGTGCAACATATTATTACTTTAATAACATTATTTTTATTTATATGTTTTATGAATGTTCCGTATTAGATTTAAATTCAATTTTATAAGTTTATACTACACTTTGGATATTTTAACTGGCTTGCCGTTGAAGACGCATAAAATTACAGCTATGTACAATTAGAGGCATGGATTTTGATTGACACTGGTGGGGATAAGATGGGTACACTCTTTCAGTCAATGTAAACTTGCCATCGGTTAACACAAGCGTCCTCTCGACTTCATATCGCCAAACAGTCTCAAATTTAGACCTTGACAAATTTTACCTTGAGATGCAATGATCCATTCCTTTTTTAAAATATCAAAAAGCGGGAGCGACATTCTATTATTTACAAGTACAACCCTACAAAACTGCGGTCTTAATTATATCCAATATTTTATGTTATTTCAATTCTCCATGCAGGTATATAACATCTCTTATACAAAAGGACCGTCAAATGGAGGCTTTAATAGATAAGTTATGTCAGCGTTTCAAACTAGCGACCGAGGAGCGGCAATGGCGAGACCTAGCATATTGCCTTTCTTTGTTCAATTACAATGAGCGGTCGTTGCGCAAACTCATGGAGAATTTAGACTGTTATAAAGACAAGTTGCATTGCGCCGGCGTCATGGCTTGCTTTAATACATTGATGAATAATGCGTCCAAAATGGCGCGCAACGAAATGAAGGTAAGCTTAATTAATTAATAAGATTAATTAATCCTTGTGTTATTTTATATCAATTAGGTTATGTACCTAACATATATAAATGTTTCTTTAATTTCCTCAGCTTAACATTACGAAGTTTTCCTCTCGGTTTCGTGGTAATTACTCATTGAGAATAAGCAGTATATTTATTGTAAATGTACGATAGTATTGATCAAGTTCTTACGCTACATGAATTTTATCATTCTGACATCATCTGACCATGGTGGAAGTCATACTATGAACCTCTCATTTCAAACAATTTGGTACCATTAATTAGTATGCTTAAGATCACTTTAGCGACCACACGGCTCAGCCAATCTTACAAATTCAAATTTAAAATTTTTAATTCAGTATAATATAATTATATTACACACAGACTTACTGAGACTTGATGCAAATAAAGGAATTCTTAAACAAATAAATGAATACCTATTGTAAAACAAATAAATACACAGCAACTTTCTAACCAAAAAACTTTGTATGTACAAATTCAAGGCATAATTTGCAAAGTTTATTAAGAAAAAATGTCTAAGACACTTCAATTCATTCCAGAGTTCTTTGAAGTCAAGTAATGTAAGTAACACATGAATGATATTAACAACATAAATAGTGCTTGAATCCACTATCTCAACGAATATTTTTCCCTCAGTACCCTTAGATACTCATTAAAATGTCTACGGCCAGGTAGATGACACAGTTGCATCATTTTTTTACAGTAATAACATACAGAATAATATATATATTTAAGCAACAGCAATCTGGTTATATCCTGCTTTATGAATTTTACTTTATTTTGTTAAATAGACATTAGTGACGGAGCTCGGTGATAAAATAGACGAATGTTTCGCGGTCCGCGATGCCGATAAAGAAGGTGACGAGCAAGCGGAGAACCCACGAACGGAACGAGAGGAGTTTGTAGCGCCGGCGCCACCGCCCCCGCGCTCCACCCGACGCCGTCCAGCTCGTCGTGCCCGAAAACGCAATGACTCCACCGACTCTGACTCGCCTTAATCAACATCAAAAATGTCTTATAAATAATTTAAATAAAAATCTTAATTTTACAAAGAAAATTGTTTGATTTGTATATAAACTTTAAGCTAAAATTATGTTTTATTTTTTGTTTTCTAGAGATATTTTCTCGATGTCCAAACTACATTTATGGTTCAAACACACTAGTGACCGTGATTTATAGATCATCCATTGTTTTTTTGGTAGAGTGCCTGTTAATTTTGTTCAAAAGAGAAGTACTTGTTTAATATGTGGCGTTGTATTATAACCAATATTAAATCGTATTTTACGAATGTATTAGCGAACCAAAAAAACATTGAATAGCGCAATTCATAACCAATGAGCACTGCAATGGCGGCAGCGTAAGTATGTGCGAGTGGAACTTCACAGCGTAACAGTACTATGGACGGATCTTTGCCTCAATGCGCAGTTATAGCCGCGCTGGCAGCGAGGGGTAGTAGTGGGAGGTAGACACCGTGCGCGCGAGTTATCCGACCTATGTTTCATCTCCACGCTTCTATTTTCTGCTACTGTGACGCTTTCTGTGAATAAATTCACAACGGCAACGATCCGTGCGTTAACTATACAGTAATACGCACGGATCTTTGTCGCCATGAGTTGCCTGCGAATGACTCGAAGCGCAGGTACTAGCGGGCGGGCAGCAAAGGGTAGTAGTGGGAGGTGGACGCCGCGCGCGCGAGCGTGTAGCGCGAACTATCCGATCTCTCCTTCACTACTATTTTATGCTACTGCGACGCTTTTTGTACATACCTTCACAGCGGCAAAGATCCGCTATAGACCTGGAACATTAGTAAACATAAAATAAACACTGAAAGTTGTATTTATTACTTTTATCACCGAAAATTGACAATAATAAAAGGCATTATCAATCAATTGTTTCTGTCAGTTAAATGGCTCGTGACTTTCAATCTGACCCAATTGGGTTAATGTGTAATGCACAGGTTAAAAGTACGTCCTTTAATATGTAGTTACTGCTGGTTAGTGCCAGAAATATTTCCGAATTAAACAATATAAAAATAAAACATGTGTGATTTCAAAAAAAAATATTACGGTTTTCATGCGGTTTTCCTTGCGATTCCAGAGATATACGGACTTTTCATGCCAGCTTCATATAAGTTTTTTTTTAAAGAAACGTATACTAAGTCAATTGTTTTTTGCCAAATGAACGCTGATGACTTATTTGGGCTTAGTATAGGTGGGTAAAAGTTAACTAGGAAAAGGTTTAGAGTGACTTTATATTTATTATCCATATTATATATATAGCTATATAATGCCAGAAGTAACGTAAGAAAAATTTTAAAAAATGGCAAAGGGGCTTAACTTCGGGCATAGCTCATAAATAAACAAGATTGACTGGAATTGATATTGACAACTTGACTGAACTTGACAACCGTCAATCAATTTAATTTCATTGATTTCGATAGAGTAAAAAAAATATTAATTTTGCTATTTTTTTACATGTTTCTTGCGATGTTTTGGTGATTTCTTGTAACATTTGAAGATAATTTATTTCATATATGTTTCGTGTAAATGTTTTATTACTATATTTAATAATTAATTTAATGTGGCGCCCAATTTCATCCATGTTAATGCACATAAAATGCCGCAACAGTATTTATCCACGTTCAAATTTAAACAGATTCCCTGTTCCGGACGAAAAAGTTAATTGGGATGTAGAATTCAGTGATTATAGTCCACCTATTTACAATGCAGCGTCAGTTATTGGGAAGCCATGGGCTGATTTAGATATCAGTGAGTAGTGAGTAAAATTAATTGCTTCGTCGTCGGAGGCACATAGTACGGAGTCAACATTGTTTTTATTATTTTGATTATTGTGTATAGCAATCTAGATCTTAAAGACAGATAGTCACGCGAGGGCACTAACGAAATTAACACGAATGCATTAATTACTCACTTTAGCAAGATGCGTAATATACTTGTCTTTCAACTACCAATCTAGCTACCATGATAAATATACCTACTCAATATAAAAAGTCAAGTTAATAAAAACAAAGTTTAATAGAAGTGATGTTAATTTAGAGTATTCTTTTATATTTACATTGTGCTTGGTATTAACTGTGCTTTGTAACATGGAATATATAGACCACAATGAAGATGGTCACACTTTCGAACAGAGATTTTACACGTCTTTTTCTTCACATAATAAAATTTTCATTACCTTTTAAGTATTTATCCCTTTATGGCAAAAGGTTATTAACAATTTCATTTGCAGCTGTCTTTATACTTTGTGGAGGTGAATTTATATCGCTACTGCTATTCCCATTTTTTTTTTAATTTTCTTACTTATTACAGAGCTAAATACAAAGTATTACAATGGTACAAAATGCGCGTTATTTGTTTTTTTTTTTTCACTAAGTCAGATTTATTCAGCCGATTTTTATTTTCAGACAGTATCTTTTTGATCTAATGCATACATTTTATATTAAACTTAATGGGAGACAGTGAACCTCTGTGGTAAATTAATATCTAAATAAAAAATAAAAAACAGTAGATTAAAGAAAAACTGCAACAATGAGATTTCATATAATGTTTCTGCACTGTTTTGGTTCTAAGCGAAAAATATGTTTTTCGTGATCGGTTTGTAATTATTAATAACATTAAGACGTAGTTGAAAGACAAATATATTATTTAATACATTTTTATAGTACCTTCACAATGCTAATATTATTTAAAATCTTACAGCTGATCCTGCATTTAATGCAAAATGGAACAGTTTAGATGGAAATGTAAACAGAATTAGCTATGTCGGAACTTATAAAATAAGTGAGAAATATCCATTAAATCCTGTAGGCAGAACAGGTATTTGTGGTAGAGGAGTGCTGGGTCGTTGGGGACCAAACCATGCGGCTGATCCTGTAGTTACTAGATGGAAGAAGCTTGAAAATGGAGATACTACCATCGATACAGTTACTGAAAAGTAAATGTAGTTTTATCTTTTTTTAATTTGGTTTTAATAGAGTCATAAATGTCACTTCACAGGGACATTTATTTAATGGATCTCGTGCACTGAAACTCGCCATCTTACGTGAGCTAGCTAGAGTATGAGTGGTTAGACAGTAAACGCAGAAGAGGGCTAGTCAATTCATACTTTTATATTTTGAGAACCAAGCTACCCTAAATACAATTGTTACAGCTTACTACTCTGACTCTACATTATTAGTTATTGCCTTAGTTCTAGATTTGTGCAATGCTTACAGCGAGTTGCACCAAAAGAGATTACGTAAACATATATTGCATAAAGTAAAAACTGACAGCTATACTTTTATTGGAACTGTGATGACTTCCATGTCTGGTGCAATAAAGCGCAGACATTGAGGTTATCGTGGTTCTGACCAAAGTATATGTGTCAATTATTACTTTATGTGATATACTTTGATATAATATCTTTTGGTGCAACTCGCTGAAGCTTTCTTATCCGACCTAGTACTTTTTAATCATTTTCATTCCCAATGATAGCTAAAGAATTACAATTTTTTTATTTTTAAATTAAAAGAAAGTAGCTTCATATGAATGCCCAAAATAATTGTCAATTTGTATCTGAGGTAAAAGCTTGATCACCATTATGATTATTTAAGCCTTAAACAAAAGCTTTATTCTCAAAATAAATCTGTCACCAAATGTATATATTTCATTTATCTCCGGGGACGTCTGGCGACGCAGGCGTGCGATCAATCCTCTTTTTTGGGTAATATTTTTCCCAAATCCCAATCTGGTGATTCCTTTCATGGATTACTATCCATTCGACGTCTTTTTTACTGACACAAAACAATACACAGCTATGCAATAATAGCATACAGATGTTGCCTGTTTGTGACTGTACCATTAAGACAAAGTTTTTAAAAAGCATTTACTGTTTTCATTGCAGGCCAGTCTTACAATTTGTCGCTATTAAACGGGGTGACACCAGTGAATGGGCGCTACCGGGTGGCATGGTGGATCCCGGTGAACATGTCACAAGCACTGCTGTACGAGAATTTCAAGAAGAAGCTACTAATTCTCTCGTGATGACAGCAGGTAAACAAAACAAGTGCTCATTTGACAGTTACTGAAACTGCAATAAAATATTATTGGCTTGATGCAATGCATATTTATATACATCCAGTACTGTAATGGGGTTAAAAACAGAAAGCTCGAAGCAGATGTAGCTGTTGTTGAATGGTCCAAAATTTTGCCATTTTTCTTGTCAAGTGTTTAATAAATTAATAAGTTTTTAAAGATAAAACTTAATTAACATAGAAGACCTAAAACACCAGAGTAAGAGTTTCATTCATAATAACCATCCGGTTTCAAATAATCCACATAATTTTGATGTATCTATAACTTTAATACGAACTTTTCCCACAGTTTTTGAAGTATAGGTTCTTTTGGAAATATGTGCGTGTCTATATTTTTAAAATTAATACTTACACAATGAGTAATTTTAAAAATTATCTATAAAAAAATGGTTTGTCTCATAAAATCTTTAGGTAATTGACAGCCATATGTCAATACAGGATACCCAACAGTTCTGATTTACTAGAGGCAGTTTTATCCCCATAGTACTATTTAACTAACACATTTTGTTCAACACTAAATATGTTTTTAATAGATAATTATGTTGTAATCAACTAATACAGTACTTTAATTATTGACTAGCTTTCCACCTGTGTGCATTTACATTTGTAGTAGAACTCTTCTCATTGTACTATTATAAAGTTTAATATCTTTTCATTTTATACTCTTACAACAGAGGAAAAATCTGCATGGCAAGAACGCTTTGAAAAGTTCTTTAGCAATGGTGACGAAGTTTACAGGGGATATGTGGACGATCCAAGAAATACAGACAATTCATGGATGGAAACAGTAGCTTATAACTTTCATGATGAAGGAGGTAGCACAGTGGGTTCCTTAAATTTACACGCTGGCGATGATGCGGTCGGTGTACGATGGGTGGATGCTACCTTTAAATTAAAACTATATGCAAGCCATAGAGATATTGTACGAACTGTTGTTGACAAAAGAAAAGCACATTGGTAATAAAGTTTGCTTAAATGAAATATTTAACAACTACTTTGTTTTATTTCAATACGGAGAAGAGTTAATGAATATCCACAATTTGCATATTCCGCATAATGAAATGAAAGGATTTACTTACTGTCTATGATGTCTTTAAATATACATCTTTCATTAAAAAAAAAAACATTACAAAAACTTCATACTTTATTCAACATACTATCACAAATACTTTATTAGCATATATTGCCAAGGCAATTATTTCCTCAATTTTTGATTTTTGGAAAAACTGTACAGCTATTGCACAAAATGAATCCAAGACTAATTCACACAATGTTATTGTATTAATTTGGTCAGAAGCCAATCCTTTGAAATATAAAATTCTAATATTACCATACTTAACATCTAAAGAATGTATTTAAAGGAAATTTATTTACATTAGTCATAATCCTAATGAAGCGCACCTTTCGTGTATATCTGGAGATTGTTCAAAATATCAAAGCAATGTTCAAATTAACCACATTCACAATTTTATCAGAGGCTCTTGATACACATAAAAATATCTTTAAGATTGAATGAATGAAAATATTACTTTAGCCTAACAATAAATTAACTTATTTTGAGATACATCAATATTTCCCTAACAGCATCGTTATGGTTTCACACCGCATAATATTCATATCTATTTTAGATTAAAAATAAAACTAAATAATAAACTTGACACAGCAGTGCACTGCTGGTGGTGACTTGGTGATGTTTAGTGACTATACAAGAACAAGGAGAAAACATGTTCCTGACAGGATAATAACAATAATTTGTGTGTTTAATATTTATCTATTTGTTTTTAATTATTCAACAAATTTATCTTCAATATATTTTCTTACTTCTTTTTTGACACATTTTAGTGTAAATTTTTTGCTTCCTTTTTGACATAATATATTAATTTAAGAGACCTAATTTACAAATTGTCACTGATTGTAATATACTTATAATTGTTTAACAAAAAGACGTTAGCACCTGTCAATTCATTCCAGCTATTTAAAAAATGCATTTTATAAAATACAAGTGACCGCCCACGGCTCCACCCACATGGACGATATGTTTGTATTTATCGTAATTAAAATTAATCACTTCATAATAAGGTAAGTGGGAGGTAAATTTGCTTTCCATCTATCCCGTGAAACCCGCGATAACTAAACTCATATTAAGAAAAAGCCATTATTTTATTTATATGTATAGATGGTATCTATGTATTCTCAGAAGTCGCTTAGTATCACCCAATACTTGATGGACGTGCAAATGCCAGAAATGCGTTCCTTGAGTGGATCCTTTATGTTATTCCCATACCGTTAAAGATACTGAACCAACTAAAACCAGAAGTTTGATGCAATCTGTCAAACTTTTAGAGTTGAGCCATGCTTAAAACTGTCATAATTCGAGAATCACATGCACAATATAAAAATTAATTAGTATTTACAATTATAATAAAGTAATAATCCTACATGTTCAATACATAATAATAATAATAATATCTGGGACATCCCATACAGCGCCATCTAGTCCCAAAGTAAGCAAGTATTATGCTTGTGTTATGGGGTACCAGACAACTGATATATGAGTCATATAGAATTGAAGACGGCAATCTTACTTTTTGGTACTTTAGAGATAACTATGTAGAAATTCATATTCTGAAAAAAAACATAATCTGAAATACATTCTTTCTATTTGAGAGATGATGTAACAAGAGCGTCTGCGGGGAAGAAAGAATGCTTAACCAAAAATAAGAAAAAATATCAAAAGTGATATTTATTAGACAATATTAGCACTCTATAAGAAATATCGTGAATATGGAGGAAAGTTATCATATGCAACTTTTGCAAAATATAAACCTTTTTACGTTATAATTCCTCGAAACGATATTCGAAACACTTGCCTTTGTATTTTGTGCATAAATTTTGATTACATGGCCACAAAATCAAATCGGCTTGAAGTATTTTTTTTAAATAAAGCTTCTGAAATTATAGATACTATAGTTTGTGACAAAAAAATCAAAAACATATATGAACAATACATGTCATAAATGCAGTTTAATGACATTCCAATTAATCCCGAAATTCAATTAAATAGTCAAGTAAAATATACGTTTTGGGAGCGTCAAGTAAAACTCTGATCCAAAAACACAATAACTCAGTAATTAGAAAATCGAAAAAAGTAATAACAAAAGTTATTAAGCAGAAAGTTTTGCACGAAATGGTAGTAGATTTTAAGAAGCTAGTAGCGAAAATTAAATGACACCACTTCAATATATATATACAATATATGGCTTATAAAGACTATCAATGGTCTTAATGACAAAGAAGTAGCAAAACACATAGACTTCTCCGAAAATTTTGCTTGCAAAATGAATGCAGAAGTACAAGGAATTCATTTTGACCGAAGTCGAAACTTTATAACACTTCAAACAGGTGTAATGTATATGAAAGGAAAGTATCCAGAAAAGCCAAAAAAAATATCATTTTGTACAATATCCGATGTCAATGATCATAGCCCGGCAGCGATATGGGCTCACTTGAGTCCCATATTGGAAATGGTAAGGGGATCGAAAACCATATATCATTTCTTTTCTGATGGACCCTCACCTCAGTATCGACAGAAAAAGAACTTTTTCTTATTTTCTAAAAATATGCAGCAAGCCACCTGGACTTTTTTTTTAAGCTGGGCACGGTAAAGTTGCTGCGGACGGCATCGGCGGCGTTTTAAAAAGAATTGCTGATTGGTTGAACAAAAGCTTGACATCACAGATGGTCTTCAATTTATGAGCATATTAGATCATACTAAAATTAAGTTATTTTACATAAATAAAAAAACAATTGAAGAATGTAATTCCAAAATACCCGAAAAATTATCCCCTTTAAAAGGTACTATGGCTGTACATCAACTTTTTACTAGTGCACCTGGAAAATTTATGTACAGAGGTGTAAGTTGCTATAAAGACCATCTCAACAAAATCCGCGATTTCTGTAATTGCCATCTAGTCCCAAAGTAAGCAAGTATTATGCTTGTGTTATGGGGTACCAGACAACTGACATATGAGTCATATAGAATCACAGACGGCAATCTTACTTTTTGGTACTTTTGAGATAACTATGTAGAATTTCATATTCTGAAAAAAATTTCATTAAAAACATCAGAATCAAACATGGCAATGTTTTTAACAAATTGTACTTAAAATCCTTATTTATTGTCAAAGATGGCTTTCTTTCATCTAGTCAGAATAAAAAATGGCATTAGCGCACGGTCAACCAATCACAACAAAGCGTTCTACAAATTAACAAGATGGCGAAAATTGTGTTTTACATACGCATTCTGTTACGAGTTTTTAATTGTATTATCGTATGTTCGTGAATGTGGCCAACCTGCTTTCAAATGTTCCAAAATAATGATGGTTGACATGAAAAAATTACATTCACAATTTTATGCACATAAAGACAAAGCGTCAAGTCGCGATCATATTAAAACTATGTTCGAACAAGTACATCGCAAAGAGGACCACTCAAAGAATATCTAAACAAACTACCATTAAATACGCAGTGTTTGTGATTACAGAGCGTGTACCCATATGCCAAAAGTTTTTTCTGAGCATATTCAGTGTCACAAGGCACAGATGGAATTACGTGATGAAAAGATTTTTCTATACAGGTGAAATACTCCGTGAAAATCGTGGTGGGTTTCGAATACAAGAAAAGTATGTGGGGCAGAAAGAATCTGTGCATCGTTTCATACAGAGTTTGAAATGCGTAGTCACATTATTGGCGAAAATCTAAATTCGCTGAAAGAAAATACTTGCCGGCTGAGTTGAATATCAAAAAATTGTATGACATACACAAAATATGCGAATGTGCTAAACCCGAAGCGAAACTGTGTTACTTCAGATACATTTTTAATAACTTTTACAATTGTGGATTTGGTACTCCATGTACTGATGTATGCTCAACATGTCTCGAGTTAATAGAAAAAATTAAAACTGAATCTGATCCCTCCACAAAGAATTTACTGGTAACTCAGAAAAGAGTTCACAAATTGAGGGCAAAAGCAGTTTTTGACAAGTTGCGTGAGCAAGCCGACTGCCTGAAAGTCATCATTTGAGTCAAAAAATCTTCCGATTCCAAAATTACCAGACCAAATTTGCTACTATAGCAGACAACTTTATTTTTATAATTTAACAATAGTTGAAGGATCTATGAATCACCCGATGACCGAAGAAAGTGTTTTTGCATACTGTTGTACCAAAGACGATTACTACAAAGATTCTAATCTGATTTCGTCGGCTATATATCACAGACTCAATGAAACTGACAAAACAGGAGTTAACCAAATACGCTTAGTGGCTGATGGGTGTGGAGGTCAAAACAAGAACTCCATACTCATTGCAACTTATTGTAAGTGGCTGTTGTCATGCCCATAAAAGTATAGAAGTGGTTTTCCTGGTCACTGGCCACTCGTACATGCCCCCAGATCGTATATTTGGCATAAGTGAAAGAAAACTGAAGAAATAAGAAATTCTTCTTCTACCTGAAGAGTTAAAAGAGATTACATCTCAAAGTTCAACCGTTATACAATTTGGAGATGACTGCCCAGTTTATAACTGGAGAGATGCGGCAAGAACGATTATGACGCCGATGAGTTCATGGAATGTCAGATTCAAAGACTGTAAATGATTTATATTGACCCGTTTTAAAAAGTCAGGCAACGTTCTTGTGAGAGTCGAAACTTATTATAAAAGTGACACTGGAACTTCCTTCAACATCTTCCAACGTAGAAATACTATTTCAATGATTAATCCGAAATTACTGAAAAAGACTGTTCCATTAAATAAGGACAAAATAAAAGACATCAAGACTCTTCTAAATAAAAACATTGAAGGTAATTGGCAAGATGTGCCATCTCTTAAATTTTACAAAGATCTATCGACGGTTCAGGAATCATTACATTTCACGAATTCTCCCGAAGGTGAACATTACTGCCAGGAAATGTTGGAGGTAGGCAGTGATTTACATATATAGGGTAATCAGATTTTGGGGATTTCATAGATTTAATTGACACATTTATGTAAGACTCATAATTTCATTTTTTAATTAGTAGCTTGTAATTTAAAAATACTTGTGTTTTTTAAGTTGGACGTCTACGTACTTAATAAATATTTTTTATGACACCAATCATTTTTTTAATCCTATATACAAAATGTACAACCCTAATGTCTTCTTTATTTTATTAGAAACAAAAATGAAGATCTTTTTTTGACTAGGCGTCAACAATAGCAATATTTAGGCATCTTAGAATCAAAAGCAGAAATTCTTGTTTGTTGGTGTCAAAGATAGCTATTTCTATATTTTTAAATCAAATAAATCGACTATCTTTCATAACAACGAAATAATTCGCTGTACAACCCATTTTTGTATCAGCAGATATTATTTACAAGTAGCAATGTTCAGTATAAATAGTTCTAGGATATGTAATTAGTTTTTTTTTGTATTACCAAAAATATCTGAAAGTGAGATTGCCATCTTTGATTCTATATGACTCATATTTACTTAAATTCTTTTTTTAAATGATATATACATATATAGATACTTTTACACCCAGAAACGGAACAAAATAGTCCCGGGCGGGAATCGAATCCGCGACCCTCGGCTCCGCAGTTAGGGTCTCTAACCACTCGGCTAACCAGTCAGTCAAATAAATGCGCTATTATTGTTGAAACCGAAAATATTTAAATTATTTCTTTTTGTTGATTACGAGCTACACTTTCTAATGTATATTGTTTATTACTTAGAAGCTCTCGTGTGATAATTTGTTGTATTAAATTACAATTAAGTACCTTATAGTGGCAGTAAAAAAATAAAACAAAGTATGATTTACATCGAATTGAGCTTACTTTCCACGACACAGTGCTACGTCTCACATATATCATTTACATACAAATATGACTAGTGTTCCCAATAGTGAGCATATTTTACATTCACACATTCATATATAAATGCTTTAAGTTCTAGGTAAATAATGTTTACCACTTTTTATACAATTCATTTTGATATTTAATAAAATATTACAAAAGAATACATTTACATAATTGTGAAAAATAATGAACACTTTTCTATACCGTTTTTAGATAACTGTTAGTAAATAGATTTCCACACTGTCATTAGACATGATAATATTATAATATTGGATTTGTCTACTGGCTTTGTGTACACAAGTGTAGGTATTAAAATGTAAACAGAACATAAAACAATAAGACTATAATTTATTGGCACTAACATCTAGGCACCATACGTCAGTTGCAAAATTTGATGCTAGCGAACTTATCATTCTGAACTGTTCATAAGGCATCTATATATTTATTTCAATGACTCCAGATAATGTACGCACCGTGCTCTATACGAATGCGGCGACTCATTGGTGGAGGATCTTATCGATCAATACATGTAAAACCTAAAAGTGGTTTAATACGGAAAGAAGCGAATCGCGTCGCATGTGCTACATGGTTAGCGCGGCGGTGTTCGTATGCGCTGCGTACTCACGATAACAGTTCACGTCGTTCATCAACCGTTGTATGTTCTGCGTGAATGTGGGCAGATCCTGTGGAATAAATACTATTTCACTTTCAATGTTACTAATGCTTCACCTTGGATAATATAATGTCTGGATAGAAAGCCTGCGTCAAAAAACGTAGATAAAAATAACACCTAACCGTTCGGTTATAATTTACGCACACAAACGGTTTCAACATGGTTAGTACGGAGTAGAGAGCATGTGACTCACACATACAAGTATGTAAAAATTGGCCTGTCATTTTTGATGACATTGTATTGCGAGGGTCCATCAAGACATTGTATAAACAAACTTCACAACTGTAAACTCCATATAAAACAGCTATTTAACAGCTTCCTTATGGGTTTTGGTACTGATATATGTGCTGAGATTCTTCACTGCTTTACAATTTGAGAATTCTAAAGTGTAGATTGAGCATTGAAAGTCTGAATGAAACATTGATGCTTGAAATATATATATATAGACTATTTTGAAATTATTTGACAGGCCCAAAATGTTGCCATGCTAAAACTTTAAAAAAATTGCTATACCACAATTCAATGGCTAGACTCTAATTTAATGTCTATCCCTACATAATCATTTTAGCGTTATAGTCTGACATTGGAACCACATACGCTTTTTATCAGCTCTATATCAATATTTAAATAAGAATAATTGACGAGAATACGCACCGTATCTGACGGAAATTCGGATAAATGTACGATGTGTTCCGGAGTCAAGTCGGACAAGGAACGCAGGAAATGTGGCAGGAACGCATGCCTGAACGCAGCAAAGTCGACAGCTGCCATCGCGTGGATGGCTGCTAGCACTTCTTCGCGGAGGAGCGCGCGTCCGCTGCCACGCTCGCAGACGCCTGCCAGCAACACGGATAGAAACTGTGCCAGGAACTCAGAACGAAATATCGCCTGTTGGACAAAATCAGACTATTAAATACAGTATGAATCGGACTCGCATCCTGAGGGTTCCGTTCTGTTATATAACGTACAAGTATTTTAACATGTTTATAGCTAAAACTCATGTTAATTTAAAAATACTATAACATTTATTTCAAAATTAGCACTTTGTGATTTAATGATTTTTTTTCTTTACTTACTTATGCTACAAAACCTTCATTTATCCTAAACAAGATGTGGGTCAAGAGAAAGTACCTTATAGGATTTTATGCACTTCCATTTCGTGTGGAAATATGTCATAAATCCTTTTATGGCGCCGCAGACCTCCATTTTTAGGATTGCGGACCCAAAGAATACCAACGGGAACCCTATTACTAAGGCTCCGATGTCCGTCCGTTCGTCTGTCACAGATCTGTATCGTCTGAACCGTAATAAGTAAACACTTTAAATTTTCACAGAGTATGTAATACTATGGCCGCTATTACAACAAAGAATAAAAATGAAATAAAGTTAAAAATTAAAGAGTGTCCCCATACAAGAAACGTTTTTTATATTGTACGGTGATACGGAATCCTTCGTGTGCGAGACCGACTCGCACTTGGCCGGTTTTTCTATATTAATTATAACTTGATACATCCACCCGTTTTTGGGACAAAGAAGAGTTGACAGAGAAACAGACAACAAAGTGATGCTATAAGGGTTCTACTTTTAAGCGTTTGATGGACAGAACCATAGAAGTAGTAAAACGCGCCCGCCCCGCTCTCCACTAGAACGACAGCACGCTATCAACAGGACGACCGCTCATACACCACGCTAATAGTGGATGCCAGCACCGCACCGCACGTTAGTCCGCAGATGCCCATTAGCAAGTATTTCATCGCGAAAACGCTGAATTAAGCAGTGAAATGTTGTAAAAACACGTCCAAAAACAAAAAAAAACATTGTATTAGTGGTGGACTTTTCATGTGTAATGTTGTGTGGACGTTTCCCCGCGCAAACGCGTCTCGCACCACCGCTAAATGTAACGCTGCATTTTATACAGTAAATGTCTTACGGTGCCTCTAGTGGTGAGGCGGAGGGGAGCTTTGCTATTTCTATGTACAGAACCCTAAAGAACATAATTTCGAACTTGATCAAGTGTTGCCCATAAAAGATGTACGGCTTAACGTGATGATTTGGGGCGAGGGAGAACAAAGAACGTCATGTGGTAAAACTGGTAAATCCAAGAAAGAAATAAGCTTTAAAGAGCTTTAGTGTTAATCAATAAAAAAATTATGAATATAGTTTTTTCCACATCTTCCACGTAGAATCGATGCTTTTGTTTAGAAGTTTCTAATCGTCATACGATATTTTATAAAAATATATATGTTATGATTATAGAAGTAGGTATACATGTAGCAAAAGAACTTTAATAAAGTTCAAACTTAACAAATAAATAATTACAGTCGAATTTCTACTACTGGGTGACCCCTAGTAATAATATTGTATATTGTTGATTGTAATATATTATTGCATGTATTTAATTTCATTCAAAAGATCACACCGATATACCTTATGATATAGTTTCCATTTGGTGTTGAGGGTGTCCAGTGTTTCCATGTTGAGCCGGAATAGCTCAATGTCAGGTTCTAGCAGCGCACGCCCGATCGCCGCGAGCACCGCACGCAGCTCGTCCATGCGTCGTGCTTCTTCGCCGAGTTCGCATTTATTTGGGAAGAAGTAACGCCACCGATGGATTAGGATACTGTAGCAAATTGAAATAAAAAATCCAAGATTTTATTGTAGTGACCTAGTTACACAACTTATCAGTGGTATAACCGAAAATCTGTTAGGGGTGATTCACAACAACATTTTAAAATGCATTCGTTTTACAATTTTCATTACTCTTCACTAACAATTTTTCTCCATGCGTATAAAGTAGTACAGGCCCAATCACTTATCATAACATAAATCCTAATTTTAGTGTGCGCGTTCGCGAGTCGGAGCGCGTTATAAAACAGCCCCTGGCTGCAACGTGGTGAGTATCCGTTCTTAATTTATATTAACAATTCATTTATAAATAGCAGCCGCCCGTGGCTTCGCCCGCGTGGATTACACTTTTGTATTAAGTAGGCTCGAACACGATTAATATGAGCGCATATTCAGGATACAAACTATCTTCCTGCTAAACATCAAAATAATTAATTATTTAATTTTAAATTAATTTACAATTAGAAATTTTAGCTCTTTCAAAGTCGTATGAATTACGTGTTGCTACATCGGATCCGTGGTTTAAAGGTCACAAATATACAGGCACATTTACACAGTTAGAAATAGCTAGCCTGTGTCACTCCTCTTAGTTCACGCTGTCTCTACACCAAATTTCATGAAAATCGGTTCAGCCTTAAAAATTGAAGAAACAGTCATACTTTCACATTTATAAAATTCGTTTTGATGTTTTATATTAATCATTAATAATTATTTAATTTGTTTTATAAGTTTATCATATTAAATCACGTCCGAGTAAATCTTTAATGGAACAACTATTATCATATATATATATATATATATTTATTAATCCTATGGGTTGCACGTTAACATACGAAAAATCCAGCATTTTATAACGAATAATTGTACCAGTGTCAAGCTAATACTCCAATGCTTATCAAGTTTTTTGAACACGTACTCAACAAAAAAACTATGAAACTTAAGTAATTACGAACAAAACAAAGATATAACGTATGTACTGATCATCCTTCTATTGCGTTCTAGACTATCCAATCAGCCGTAAAAACTTTTTTAAGGCAGTATAAAATATATTTATTGAAGTAATGTCATAGCATAGTGACCTGGCGAGTAGAGTGTAAACAGGTCGTGCGACGTCGGGGCTATGGGCTCTTGGTAACGCGTGGCGCGTAACGAGGTCCAGCACGGCAGGCACGCGCACGCCGCCACCCGCCTCGACACCCAATCGCACGCACTCCAACAGACGTTCGAGGCTCGCGTCACTGCCGCACCTGAACATATACTTCATTATCATATCTTGTAATCTATTTCATGCCAACTTTAATATTCAAATATTCTAATTTATTTAATTTCATCAGCCTATACTTTTACAATACCAATCGACAGGGTCAAACATAAGAATCAATTTCTTCTAAATAAGATACTATCTTAAAAAAAAGGAAGATCTAGAAAAAAAAACAATGTTAGTAATTTGTAAAAACTATGTAAATCTCACTACTAAGACTAATCTGCAATATCGGCGATTTGTACTGGCCACTTAAAAATAAAATAATTGAATTTTACCTATTATCTATAATAGTAATAATAATACCTGAGACAATTCGCACAGCGCCATCTATTCCCAAACTAAGCAAAGCTTATATTATGGGGTACTAGACAACTGACATACATACTTAACTATTCTTTATAATATACATATAGAGATATTTTACACCCAGACATGGAACAAATAGACATGTTCATGCAAATATTTGTCCCGGGCGGAAGTCGAACCCGCGGCCCTTGGCTCCGCAGCTATCTGCGGCTATATTTCTAACCACTCGGCTAATCGGACAGTCATCTGACTGGCTAATTAGGTCTTATGAATGTCGGATATAGAAGTATAGAAATATAGAAGTCGGAACTAACGCTTTGTAATTTTTTTTTTAGTAAATTAGGTTTTACACCACTGAACACTTTCTATTGTAAAATGGCTTAACAAAATCTGGAACAGTTTGATTAAGTGGAAACATATTTTTTTTTTAAACCACCAAAAAATAACATCGGCTTTAAGGTGGTGTGATGAAACATATCCAGAGAGACAAATACCGAGTGCAAAGGTTTTCACAAGAATGATGAAAGACTTGGAACGTGGAGGGAGTTATAAGAAATGTATTGCAGGACAGCCGCAGCAAAAAACATTGGAATTTGAAATAAGTATTTTGACTTATTTTGAGGTTTTCCTCAACACATCAAGTACCAAAGTTGCTAATGAAGTAGGCGCTTCGCATCTCGTGTTCGTAAAGTGATGCAAAAGTACGGATATAAATGTTACCGTTATGAACGATGAATACGTACATTATATCCACTTGATCCTGAGAGAAAGCTTGAATTATGTTACATTATGTAGGCTCAGATACGCCAAATTTCTGTATCGGATTTATGTGCTCTGATGAGACCAATTTTAGTAATAACGGAATGTACAATCGCCAGAACAATAATTACCGGTGCACTAAGAATCTTGTACATGCTTGTGAAACAAATAATCAAGTAAGATTTTCCTTCAAGTGCTGGTGCGTAAATGAAAAACAAACTTGTTTTGGTACACTTATATGAAGGATAATAATAATAATAATGTATACATGACAACAACATCTAGGCCCCAAACTAAGTTTTGGGTACCAAGCGAAGACACCACACACATATAACAACCTTAGTACTTAATACTTAGGATGCCCTTAATACTGAAAAATATTTTGAAATACTGCAGCTTTTCAGGATAATTTAGAGATGCGTTCTCTGAAGAAGAACAAAGCAATATTATTTCTCAATATTATTTTTCTGGAGCAATCGGTGCTCCAGCCAATTAGATGGCCTGCACAATCTCCGGATCTAGCACCATAGATGATGGGGAATTAAGCGAAATAACCCACATCTGAGAGGACTGACTGCTCGTGTGCGTCGACCGGCGTCCCCGATGACAATAATAATAGTAAACACCATTAGATTATTTTGGGTCATCATATAAAGAATTTCATTTATAAAAACTACAATCGGTCAGCCATGTACTTTAGTTTGTAAATAAGTGTAATAAAATTTTAGAATCGATATTGTTCTTTTTCATTGTCTTCACTTTATTTAAGATACTATGTCAATTAGAAAAAAATTATCATTATGATTGATCTTATAGATTGGTATTACAATACAGGTTTTTTTTTTATTCACATGTTTGATTTTCAGCTCTATTTCAAAATAACAGTAGATTGTTACACAAGAGGTGAAAGGGACCTATCTAGGCACGAGATGGTTTGGTTCACGAGCGTAGCGAAGGCGCCAATCGTTCGAGTGCCTAAATAGGTCTTTCACCTGAGGTAAACATACTGCTTTTCATTACGAATATGAGGAAAGTAGAAAAAACGCGTTAAATCCATATCTGAATCTAATGAACTTATTTTATACTAATACCTGTATATGTAAATAATCAGCACTCGCCAAAACAACTGAAGATCGAACTGCCGTTTTTTCGCATTTTAATTTTTCTTTTACTGTGGCATTCTACCAGCCAGTACTATTTATCATTGATCATGGTTAACTTTTAGTTTAAATCTATGTATAATAAATAATAATTTAGTTAAAAGTAAATTAAAAGTATACAGTCATATTACAAAATTGTTGATAATGTTTTTTTTAGAATTTTACGCCGCAATTGAACAGAGTTGTTGTATAAAAGATGGGACATGGCTTGCATTGTTTAAAAAAAAAATTACAGCAGGGAAGATCGTTTCCCAGAGATGAAAAGTACTACTTTAATCCCTCTGATCAGGTAACTTCAAGTGTACTTTCCGAGTATGAGCAATGAAAAATAATTTTTCCTTTCACTTGAAGCTATCATCCATATCTAAGGCACTTTTTTTCCAACTCTCGTCTTTTATTTCCAACTTGTACGCTTTATTTGTACAACATACTAATAAATTATATAAAACGATTAAAAGACGAATTACCTCTGGGCAACTTGAAGAAAAACATCGATAGCGGTGTAAGCGAACTGGCCGATTTGTTGCAGCAAACATCTGAACAGCGCTAAAAAGAAGTCAGTCAATTCAGCCTCGACAGTAGTACACGCCGGTTCGCACAGCATCCGCAGCGCCGTTTCTGCCGCGTTCTGAATACCTTCCGCTAATATCTGGAATACATAATAGTTTTGATAACCTGATTGTGCACTAGAAAATTGCAACACATTTGTAACTTTTAGAAGTTATCATACGCATTAAATTTTTTGTATTTTAATCTGACAGTAACCTTTTTTGTCACTAGTTCTAATGACAAACTTTGGAAGTGAGATTTTCAATGCACTGTTCTTCGGTTACTTTAATCTACTGACAGTTTTATTAAAATATGTAATGTTAAGCGGGTGTTATTGACATTTAATTTATTATTTTTCTTATGTCTCTGAAATTTAAACTAAATAAAATCTAAAGCATACGTCACTTCATCAAAAACTCGTCTATCAACGCCAATTTTCTCATAAACACAATGAAATTATATACACAAATTTTATATTATAATCAACTTAATAGTTCAAGTTGATTATAATATGAAATTTGTGTAGGAATAGGAATCAAAATATTAATTTTATTAAAAAATAATATAATATTAATAATATTATCATTTAAAACACAATAAAAATGAAATTTCTCTAAACTGCACCTTGATTCTACTGTTGACTAAACCTACTTGTAAAAATAATGTTTGAATTTTAACAGAAAAAAAAATAGCAAGATTTGTTAGTAACAGTAAGTTAAGAGCTTTGTAGACGAAATTAGTGAAAATGATGCACATTTCGCGAAAGGCCTCTTAACCTTCTTGGCGTGTGTGGCAGCGTCGACAAACGAAAGCAGCAGTTGAGTGAGTGGTGGTAAAGTGGTAGCGGGTCCGGCAACCGTCAGCGGCGCAGACCACGCCGCTAACAGCGCACGCGCCGCCGCCTCGCCGCGACCGCCGCCGCCGCTAGCGCCTCGACATAGCGCCAAAGATAATAAAGCTTCTCGTACCACTGCGCCAGTCTGTACAACGAATTATATTACAAACTTGGATTTGTATCTTTTTATGTTACTATAATAAGAATAATAATAACGCTTACATTACAACAACGTCTTGGCCCCAAACTAAGCATTAGCTTGTGTTTTGGGTACCAAGCGAGGATACCACATACATATAACAACCAAGACCCGGTACCAGTTTCAATATTCATCATATAAATGCTGACCCGACCTGGAATTCGAACCCGGGACCTCCAGCTTCGTAGACAGGGTCGCTACCCACTAGGCTAAGCGGTCGTCTAAAATATAGTTTTAGAGATGTATTTCTGAGATTTTTCACATGCTTGGATATATTAATATATTCCTATAGATAATATTTAATTGATTTCAGATACATATCAAGCTCAACTTTATAGCCTTATACACACAAGACGAATACGAGTTCGCGGCAGTATCCAAAATTTAAACTGCTCGTTTTGGCGCTAATAGATGTCGCATATTATACCCAAGCACTAATATTATACGGAATAGTCTTTTTTGTATTCTTATTTAAAATAAAGCAAAGAGTTTCCATTGTTGTACTTAGTGTTTGGGAATGTTTATGACATATTCAGATGTTGAGTGTTCAATTCTTAGTTAATTTTTACTCTCTTCTTTTACAAAATCGTCCTATATATTAATTGTTGTAAACTTAAAATAAACACCACAAACAAAGAACCCACAAATACAATAAAGTGAAAAGTTAGACGAGCCTACCTACCTACATATTTGAATTATGTTTTCAATAACTTTTATAAAGTCATATACCATAGAATATGACTTACATTAAATTTTTTTTTTTTTTTGGGTGTGGATTTGAAAAACTAATATTTTATTTATGGACTCTAACTTAAATAGGCAATAAATGGTATAACTAAGGTCATACCATTGGTACTTATTATATTTTTATCACCATGCATTTAAAAGTTAACTTTTGCTACATGTGACATAGGTTTCAGGGAAGCTATCATCGAAAAAATAAACACTTGAAACTTGGAAATGACCGGTTTACCTACCTATATGGATGACGTCACATCATGACGTATAGTGTTTCGTGACATTTCATCTATATAATAAAATAAATCAATTTGTATTTTATGGAGGAAGATTTATAATTTTTATGATGACCGATTGGCCAAGTGGTTAGACCCTATCTGCGGAACCAAGGGTCGCGGGTTCGATTCCCGCCCGGGACAAATATTTGTGTGCATAAACATGTCTATTTGTTCTATGTCGGGATATAAAAATATATATTATTTGTTATAAAGAATATTTAAGTATCAAATAGTCAAAAGATTAATATCTCACCTTTGGTTCTAGATAATGTAACGTTCTTTGAGCTTGATTGAATAAATCGTCAACTAGTGAAACGGGATCACTTGCGAATTTCACATTTTTTGATAAACTTAGGATGAGATGAGCTGCCGCATGACAGAGCAGAGGTGGTTCCTATAAACATACACAGAATTATTTCATTTACAAGACATAATATACATAAATATCTTAAAATTCGACCTCTAACAGGGCGAAACGAGATTTCTCGTTACAACCTTTTAGAGTTTGAATTTTCAGATATCCTTTTTTATTGAAGCTTACGTGCAAAATTTATCCGAAATGTGCAAAAAATTTGTGACTGTATCAATTTGAGATGTTGCCTGAATACCCTCTAAATTCGTGTTTAATCTTTAACGGAGCTAAAAGGGGGTCTTAAAATGGCAAATCGACGCACAGCCTAAAAGCCCTTGGTTTAGATACTTTAAATTTTATATAAAAATTTCTTATATGTCAGCATCCACTAAGAATGTATTTTCGAATATAAACCAGTAAGAATTTGAAAAGTTGCATTAAAATTTATGCGAGTATCAACTTGAGCTAAAACACATAAACTCTCCAAAACACATAAATAAATACGCGTTTTCTCGACTTTATTAATTTCAATTTAAAACGGGTGAAAAGGGGGTGGTAAAGTTTACAATGTATCAAAAGCATACATTAAAAATCGCTTTTTTAAAATTATATCCCTAAGGGTGTGAATTTGGGTTAATATGAGTAGTTACAGGTCTTATCAATCAACCCAAAGCGATATTTAGCTATGCGTACTTATAATTTTCCCAACGTGTCTCCACTACTAACACACGACACCTAACTAACATAACACTTTTATTCACATTCATGAAAAACTACTCTATAATCACCCATACTACACGGACGGAATATTGGTAATTAGATTTTTTTTAATAGCACAAAATTGACATTTCACTATTAAACTACTGAACATCAAAAACAAAGAAATGATTAGAAACAAATGCATCACTTATTTAAAATTCTATGAGGATATGCGCGAACCACAGACCAGTCAACCTATAGACCACGCTTTAATAAACGTCAGTACGAAAACGAAATTGCCAAAAAGTAGCGGGGTGCGGGGAGAGGTCGGCTAGTTTTCATTGGCTTGTTCAAAATTAACAATTTAATGGCTTCCGACGTGCTTCCAACTGACCGCTCACAAGAGACGTAGTTATGTAGTGTCACTACATAGCCTTGGCGAATGCTACTCCCTGTCAAAGCGTGGTCTATAAGGTTGACTTGTCTGTGGCGCGAACTGAATATTTGTCGACATAGCAACACATTTTAATTTTGTAATACAGCATGTAATATACATACGGGTAAGTCGTGCGGCATGAGGAAGGGCAGCGCAGAGGTAAAGAGTCCCTCCATGAGGCGCGCGGGCAGCCCGCACTCGCCCGCGTAACAGCACCATGCACCCATGCACGCGAACATCTCTGCGTGCCTATTCAAATTAAATGAAGAAGTCATTAAGATGTGAATGAAACAAGGATTTGAATAAACAATAACAGACAGTGGCGTGACACTTGAGCATACACAAATCGTAGCTGATGAAGTTTGTCATTATGAGGTCACAGTGACATGCATAAAGGGTAGGTAGGCAGTGAGTTCAGCTGAAAATATACCTAATAAGTTTAATATTTCATTTAGATTAGTCCTTTTCATTATATATGAAAAAGGATTCGTACAAAAAAAACGGGAGACTTATCAGGTAAATTTTTAGGTAAAGTTACCATCTGCTTATCGTCTATGCATGTCACTGAGGGCTACCGAACTACTTGACGTCACTTGCAACCCACATATCTGTCATGCCAAATTGATATACGATTGTTAGCTTTCCCTAACATTTCTTGCGATTTTTGTCAATTTCATGAATATTTAGTGAAAAATGAACATCAAATTCTATTTATTAATTTATTTATTGCAACACTAACAACATGTTTCTAATGTTATTAATATGTGAATTTTCTGTTTATTCAAAATCACTGTCACCTTTTTCAGTTTTTTATATTAGGCTTCCGAGACGTCCATATTATCAGAGTCATTTCCCCAATACTGTTCTCAGATTTAATTCTAGACTCCAGCCATTACAAGTTACAATAAATCTAAACAAAAAGTGGTAAATAATAAAAAGAGTTGTGAATCTAAAAATTGCATTAATAGCCTAATAACCATGTTATGCATAGATGCGTTAATGTTATTGTACAAAATAATGCATCTAGAAATGTATCAAAATTATTTTAAAATGTCATGCTTTATACTTAAATCTAAATAATGGAAATTATGTAATAACTAATCAAAGTAAAGTGAGTAAGTGATATTAACCAACGACTTTAATAACTATATATTATGCAATGGAAATGTCGTTATAGCAGAAGGATGGCGAACCCGCTTCTTGTTTAGAAGAACGTCGTTCAAATCACAGAAACCTAAGTGTAGCAATGAGTTTTTTCTGACTTAAATACATAACTATCACTGACTCCGTGCCTCGGAGAGCATGTTAAGCCGTCGGTCTCGGTTGCCACCATCAGATGGCAGTCGTTCAAATCCACCAACCCGCACTGGAGCAGCGTGGTGGATTAAGGTCCAAGCACCCTTATCCCGAGGGAAGTGTTTTCCCGTGGGGCACAATGGGCTGATATGATGTTATGGAATTCGCTACAATATACTTATTCTTCGTTATATCCTACAGGTAGTCAATTGTACTATATGCTTAACTATGAAATACTATGTTTAATTTACTAAACTGCCACAAATTTTTAGATACCTACTTAAATCACAATATTACAAGAACCTGGTCACATTAAGATATTATGCCAAAACAGTCAAAACTGACTTGTAAGCAGTAAAAAATTTCTCATTCATTATTAAAATTATTTTATATTTGTCAGGATTGAGTGAAAATATATGCTAACGGTACATATCCACACTGTCCACTATGATGTAAGCAGTTTCAGTTCGTTAAACTTCGTACGATTGCCGATCCTATTCTTGTCCGACGCATTATACAATGGTGTGGTAAAATTTATACTGTGGAAATTTTAAAAAAAATTCAATGGAAAATAACGAGATAGAGTGCGAAAGACGAACGGACGGACAAAGTACCATACTAAAATTATAAAGAGCAGTGCTATTTCATAATACTGTACCTATAATCCTACAACTATGATACAGAGAGCGAGAGGGTTTCTATCGGTCAATTATTTTTTTTTTTAATTTTTTTATTTAATCGGCGCATTAAATTGGCGATCTGCTGATTTTAAAACGCCAGCTTATAATTGTCGGGTTATAATACTTTATAGAAAATATCTATGTAGCGTAAGATAATAGTATTTCCAACTCACACTTGCAGCAACGCGTGCGCGTGGTGTGCAGGTTGTCGATGCGGCCGAGTAAGTGCGGCGCCTGCCAGCGTGCCCGCCACACGCTCTACCAAAGCGGCGCCCGCGCACCAAGCCGCCGAACGTCTCTCGCCTTCCTCCTCTTAACAATCACAAAACAAACATAAATAACTTGTGATGCATGTAGCGCTTGTCCTGTCATTTATGTTAGAAAATAATATATTAATCGTTGTAAAAGCAAGTAATTATACCACAAAGAAAACACGACTTTTGGGGCTCTGAATCCAATCACAAAATGTCGTAGTGACATAATTACACAAAAGCGTGGCGGCGAGAAGTATGGCGGACCTGCGCAATAGAGCATGCGTATCACAATTTCAGAGCCGCACAGACACGTGTAAAATATTGTTTTTATTTTATTTGTAATTTTACAAGTTTTATGATATACCAGTGAGAAGCGCGGGTGCTAGTCGACCGAGCACTCTAGTGAGTGTGGCCAGGTCCAGTAGCGCGGCTAGCAGCCGGTCGTCGACAACGGTCGTACCGGGCCGACCAGCGGCGCGTGCGTGTACGCCAGCCATACATTGCCACCTGTCCAGCTGGAAACCAACCACCGAACTGTACAGTTCCAATCAACCTTTATGGCGGATGTGTACATAGGCACAAGTCGCGTCGCAGTAACCAGTTTTAGGTGTAGCGGGACGCAGTGGAGCGAGGGGCATATGACTGAACCTGCGCGTGATTGAAGCTTTGTATTCCGATCCGCCATAAAGTTTGATTGGAACTATACTATACTACTAACTGATGGCCGCTCGAATGTAAATTTCAGTGTCAAACGAAAAATACTGATAAAAAGCATTTTATCATTCTCGCACCAGTCGCCACCGCAACAAATTGAATTTAATAAATCCTATGAATCAAGGTAAGCAGGCTGTGCTTTTACATTTAGCAGAACCCGATCACTTTCAATATTTATACTCCAGTTCTTTATTACCGCCGGTTCCGGTGCCGTGTGTTGGTTTTCATGCGAGCTTCTCTTCTTTTATAACTTAATATTATTAATACAGCAAAACCAACAATACAGTCAACGGGACTTTACCTAGCTATACTTCATTTTGTAATTGAATATGTATTTTTTTGAAAATTTCATTGAAAGTTATCAATAGAATACCTAATACCAATCACATTACAGCAAACATAGAAAAAAATACAACAATAAAAGTCATGTACAGCATGAGAGGTAAGTATTTATCAACTCATTAATGTAATCACACATCCAAATTTATATAACTGCAAGTTGATATCAAGATTTGTACATTTGTACAAGATTGTACATTTGTAGAAGTGTGTATCGGACATGCATCAATTTAGGATTCCGTAGCATGTACACCTTATAATCAAGGACACAAATAATAATTGGTAATTAAAATTTCCATACATTTCGAAAATTTCTCAACATACCTTACTCAAAACAATTTTCAATGAAAGTGTTAAGTGCTACTCTATTAATTTTTGTCTTTTCAGATTTTTAAATCCCACCATCGCATCGTTAACGACATTAGAGGAGTCCGTATCGCGGGAAACGTGCACCCAAATAAAATAAAATTGCTGAAGACCCTTCGTTGTATTTTAAATATCAGTATAATGAGTCTATCTGATTGGGTGCGCGAATTTCTCTATAGAACTATATGGCGGTTCATTACATCTGTCTGTGAAATTTCTTG
The DNA here is from genome assembly GCA_949709985.1 of Luffia ferchaultella. Lineage (NCBI taxonomy): Eukaryota > Metazoa > Arthropoda > Insecta > Lepidoptera > Psychidae > Luffia > Luffia ferchaultella. The sequence goes on along the minus strand of OX453253.1, from coordinate 8,015,399 downwards.
TGAAATTTTGAAAATGTGAAATCAGGATTGACGGAAAGATGGCGGAGATATGTTTGTGACATAGGACAAATGGATAAGACGAAATTATAAGGTTTCTGTTTTTTTTTGCCATTGACTATGGAGCCGTAAAAGCTTACCACTAATGTGAAAACATCTAAAGGCGCTAGATCAGCAATTCTTGCGATACACTCTATACAATGTTTAAGGAATGTTTGCCATTCTGTCTCACCCTGGAAAAAATATAATAAACATATTTTTTATTAAATTCTACATAACATGATATAAACAATAAAATTCATTTATCTATTCATTTTTTTCCACATGAAAGAAAGAAAAAAAAATGTATTTGCTGCTACCGAGAACATAAGCTGCTAAATGAGCCTTTTACCGAACAATAAACCTTGTCTAGCAAGCATTTATAGCCTTTGTACAAATCGAGCCAAACATCTTGATCACTCTAAGTCGAGCGAGTACCATCGCACTAGCTGAAAATGGGTATTTAATTAGCTGCAGAGTGAGCGAGATTTTTGGCTCGACCTGTACTTCAAATCTCAATAGTTCACATATAAATTAATACTAACATCATCGTCACACGTTTCATTATCCAACTGCTGTAATTGCACTTTATTGTGTTGAAATTCTATTTTGTTGAGAATCCCATTGACTAGAGCACGCAAAGCCTCCCAATATCTGAAACCAGTTCAGTGATTAATGAATAATGTGTGAGGGATTTTCTGACAGCTTATTAAAAATAAAAAGCCTAACTCGAAAGATGGTGCCGACGGGACGGGCTGCCACAGAACAATAACAGAGGACTCATACAAATTTCTTGGCGAGATGGCGCTACCTACGTTAGGCGTCCATCTCTTTCACACAAGAGATGTGTGTTTCATGTGTGAAAGAGATAAACAAACACTACTACGACTACTTTATGTGCTCTTGATCTAGCAGCGTGTCCGATCAACGCCATCTATCAAGGTATTTGAAACTTTTTTTTTAAATTAGCTGTCGGAAAATCCCTCATTAAATCAACAATAAATTCATTAGTTTAATAATGAATCAATTAAATTAAATCTTACTTGACAGTATCCTCTGGCTTCAACACATCCATAAATTGCAACCATATATCTAAACAATTTACAAATATTGTACACGTAGGCACCTGAAATGTAAACATTTCAATCTTTATTACAAGGGCATATAAAGTAAGCTTTTGTCTAAAGTAACATAGAATCGTAAAACCTGCAACGCCACATCCACAAAGGGTTCAGTAAAATACCAATTTCAAACCTAACATTTAGCTGGTCAACGAATTGAGTGTTAAAACAATCATTTCAAATATAAAATAGTTGCAAGAGACCATTGGTGGGAACTTTATCATGGATGGTGAGGACTAATAGTGAAAAGGCTAGAAGTGATAAGTGTTACAGTACTTGTTCTTTCTTTGCTTTTGACTTTTACTTAGGAACTTGCCTAGCCTTAATGTGAAATAAATAATAATATAATAACGTTATAATAATGTATACATGACAACAACGTCTAGGCCCCAAACTAAGCATTAGCTTGTGTTTTGGGTACCAAGCGAAGACACCACATACATATAAGAACCAAGACCCGGTACCAGTATCAATATTCATCATATAATTACTGACCCAACCTGGGATGCGAACCCAGGACCTCCGGCTTCATAGGCAGGGTCCCTACCCACTAGGCTAAGCGGTCGTCAATATCCGGCGTAAGTGATTTATCATATAAAAATATCAGTATATTAGGAATTCACTTATGGCCATTGACTTACAATTACAAATAAAATTTACAACAAGAGTTTGTTTACCTGGAATGTATATTGGAATAGATATGATAAAAATTCGATTGCATCAAACTCTGGTTCTGCCTCTAGCCTTTTGAAATGTAGAGATACAAACAGTTTGAGGAACTCTGCTAATTTGTTTAGATAGCTGCAAAGTAAAATGTAAGAATTCATTAATTTTTATGCTTAAAGTTTAGCATAACATAGTCTGGTACTTTTCAAGAAAATAAATAATATCCTGACAGATGGCTGAAATGAAACTCCTTAGAATAATCCTTAACAATCGTTATGGTGGAAAGTTGAATATAGAACAAAATTTCAGAGTTTGTCAACAGGCTGCACAATGAGAAAGAGATCGTAAGTGCAGAACCAAAGGTCGCGGGTTCGATTGCCGCTCGGGGTAAATATTTGTGCGCATTAACATGTTCATACGGGTCACTATATAAGTTTCGAGACATGCGCAAAATAAACAATATTTTTATTATATGATGAAGTAGAATTTCAATACCAGATTCTTAAATTAATGTCTTAGTTCTGAGGGAAGCATTGACGACGCGTTGTCATGGTGCAACCTTTGGTCGTTTCTCATGCACTGCTTTGAAAATTTTTTGCAATGGAACTATGGTGTACCAGTCAGAGTTCACTGATTTACAATTGTCTAATATTGATGTTGGAAAACAAACCAGCCACCATTTTAAAGTTTTTTATTGTATATGGCTTTTCATGTTATAATTTATATAAATTTTCTATTTAAAAACATGGGATAAAAATGAGTTAATTTTTTAAATTTAGAGCATCTCAAAACTTATATAGTAACCTATGCATTTGTTCCCTGAGTGAAAAATCCATATTATAAAAAAAATATTTAAATAATCAGTTGCCTAGTAACCAAAGTACAGGCTCTGTCTAGTTTGAGACTAGATGACTGTGTGAGATGTCCTAGGTAGCTATTATTATTACTAGCCACCGCCCGCGACTTACGCATGGTTTTCATGATTTCTGAAATTTCGGAAATTTACGCAAAAACCCTAAATATTTCCGGAATGAAAAGAATAAACGGTTCGGCCGTTTTGGATATTAGCCCGGAGAAACAGACAAACAGAAAGACAAAAAGTAGCCTATGTCATTCCTGACAAACCTCCTTATATGTCTGTGAAGTTTCATTACAATCAGTTCAACCATTTTGGTGATTAGACCGAACAGACGAAAAGGGGCCTATGTAACTCCTAGCAACTTCGTTTTCATGCTGCGAACTTTCATTAAAATTGGTTCAACCGTTTCGGAAAATTAACGCCAAAAAGACACTTCAATTTTATATAATTATATAGATAAATAATGAGCGCTTACTCGTGGTGCGCGTGATGCATGTGATGCGGCGAGTGGGTGAGATGTCTTAGCAGTCGCAGCGCACAGTGATGCAGACGCAACGCGGTGGCAGCAGAAGAGGGCGGCGCGTACCGGCGGTACAACAGCTCGCACACCCCACCCAAGCCTGCTAGTGCTGCTTCTATACTCTATAACATACACAAAGGCAGACCCTTTACCAAACTAATTAACAAGGTCTTAGAGTTATTAGCCGAATATACCCCCATGCACTATAACATCTTTTTAACCGACTTCAAAAAAGGAGGTTTTATATTCGGCGCTTATGTTTTTTTTTTAAATCCACATTCAACAATTTCCCAGAAACAGCTATAACGATTTGAATATTGAAAACTGTAGTAATTCTGTTAAGATAGATCCCCAAGCAGTTTCATATATTTTTCTTAGACGTGAAATATACCGTTTTTCAGAAAATCGTAAATAAAACATAAGATTGCCATTGATGTTTGTTTTTCAAGGATTATGTGTTTTTCATAAGCAGATGTAAACTACTAAAAAGCAAAAAATAAAAACAATGTAACAAAAATAAAACTGTCATAAAAAATCTTACCCCTACAAAATAAACCATAATTATTTTGTAGGTACAAGCGGCTTACAAATTTATGAAACTGGTGTCATGTTATAAACATAAAATGGGTACTTACCAGGTAATAACAATTAAAGCAATAATATTTACAACTATTATTACAAAATATAGAACACAATATATTGTAAATAACTTAGCTTCAGATTCATAAACCATAATTTTTATCATTTCCTCCTACAATTGGCTGTATGAGGAACACTCCGATATTACAGATGACATAGAACAATTCAGTCAAAATGATGCTCGCAGTACAGAAGAAGTTTAGTAAACAGTGACCATCCAGTCACATACTTGTCGAGGTATTTATCTCAATGCGTATTTAATATATTTATAAATAATTCGTTTACAAATCAGAAGCAATACAAAAATAGGAATATTTACCTGTGATTGTGTGGCGATGCTACCCCAGTAGAATACTGTAGTGACTAGAGAGGGTGGCACGTGGGAAGATAATGGTAGCCACGAAAACAAGTGCTGCAGTGTTGTAAGGCATTTCACTATAATCTCCATGTCTAAGCTCCTGGTTAGATATAAAGAATATCATTTATTTTCTTATATTCATCCTTTGGTTGACGGATGGGACTGGACAGTTCAAATTGCTATATTGTTCCACTTTTTAAAATGTTCTTTAAGATTCTAGAAGTGATACGGGCTATGTATTATTTAACTGTCTGTGAGTTTCCTGGCTAAAACGGTGAACCAATTTTGATGATAGGGTACTTTTTACTGCAGAAAATGGGTCTGTATATTTGTTACAGATCTTATTGAAATATGATAGGCGGATAGCTTGCATTCTGAAGACGGACATAGACTCTTTTTTATCATGGAAGAAGATGAAGGAGGTATTATTGTAAAATTTCACTTTTCTCCACAACCACTTACTGCTTTCCACTTACGATTGTAGTGGTAGATAGCCCTCGGTCTTGATTTAGATAGGAATCTATTTATAGAAGATCACATGGGTGATTAATAGTTGACGAAGAAAATGTGTGGTGTTACAGTATCTTCATTTAGAATATTCTAGATGTACTAGAAAAATAATTTTCTATCAAGTTCTACAAAGTTCTGGGTCGTCCCTTTATCATCCCGGCACAAATATATAGTCCACTTATAAATCACTAGGATGTTAGTGATTTATGAGATCAATGACATATTCTCTAGATTTTAATGTTTTTCAGCAGTTTGATAAAAACACAGGAAATATATTTCCAAAAAGGAAAAAGTTGCCCGTGTACTTTTTGCATGTCTCAAAACTTATATAAGACCCACGTATACAAGTGTCAACAGTTGATACCGAAGCAAACCCACATACAATATAAAGAATGAAAAGAAGCAGTGAGTTTTTAACTATACAGTGAGTAAAAATTAAGAGACTGCGTAGTCTGTACTCAAATTTAGATTTTTTAATGTAAGGCGGTGAAGATCATCAAGCATGTGCCAGATCACAGGAAATCGAGTAGGTTAGAGGTACTGTGGTATTTGTTCAGAAACACGTGTCCCATAAATAATTACGCTCTTTACGAATATAACTAAAATTATTGTGCATACATAGTTTTGTCTCATATTTATATCATTTTAGAAAGCAAGTAATCGTCATCTTAGTCATTCATCCCTTTCACTTCCATCTTTGATATGATTTGATGTCGCATTTCAGAGTTTAGGTTAAGAGATCTGTTGTAAGTATGCAACATATTGCATCTTGAAGGAGACAGCATATCCGCCTACATGACAAATCTAACCTACTCTAATGGTCTGTGTGCCAGACTACATTGTTTTTATTAATAGGAATGATATGAAACTGATCAAAAATAATTTAAATTACTTGTCTGGACTTGATATATCATGTGCGTTGGCCAATAGGTCGGGCAAAGCTGTTGTGACTGGCACGCCGCTAGTAGGCGACGGCGGCGGGTTTGACTGACCTTCTTTGTGTGTATCCTTTTCTAAAATTGCTGTAATAATACATTTTGAAATTATTTTGTGTTCGTACATTGTCTCTGCTGTGTATAGCTAAGAGTGTTATCAATGAAATAATGTTAATTTTGCATTGGTATAATTAATATGATCTTTCACACAATTTTTTTTATGATTGTAACAATGTCATATTTATTTTCAATGAGATTTCTTAGTAAATAACCACAAACCACTAACATGAAAAATTGGTGAGGTTATTATGGCAAGAGGAATATATATGTAAGTGGATATTTTAAACAGCGTTCCATAAATTCATTTAAAAACAATTTTTGTAACTGCTAAACATCTATACTTTTGCTTTAGTCACTCTGCTAACAATCTGCTATGAAAGGGAGACAGATAGTGAACTGACGTTCACCACAAAAGGCAGACAAAAGTTTAGTTTTCAACACTGGAGATATGGAATTTCAAAATATGGTTAAAAGGTATGTTACTGCGACATTACCACTAAGGGCACTGAGCATCTGAGGCATTCCCTTGAGCATGAGTCGCTCGAGTTCGGTGCGACGAGCTGTAGGTAATAACACGCCAGTGTCTCGTGCTGCACCCAACTCCTCGCTTGCCGCTTGAGCCAACACTAGACCCAATACTGCTCGCCGTCCTGGGCATTGGACCAGCTGTCAACAGAAACATATATACACTCTTTTATTTATCACCTAATGTCCATCAATACAGCAACAGAATAAAACTCTAAGGTCCTGGATTTAAACTTTGCATATGTTGCCTCCATAATAATGCTACCTGAATGTTGTAGGGATGCCTCCTATAACCAGTTTCACTAATATCAAAATACTGAGGATCTGTGTTATAAACTAGTGTTTATTATTAATGTTTTTAGATCAGGCATATGATTATTAAAATGTCATGAACAGTGCAAAAAAAAAATACTTATTTACAAAAAGGCTAAAATTACCTCGACTATATTGCTGAAAAAATCTGGATACATATGTGGCCAGTCATATCGGGCAATGGAGACCATAAGGGCTGCCACTTTATTTCTTATGAAATACAACATCACCTCATGTTTCGCTATTAATTCATTCCAAAGTGTTAATCTGATTTCTCTTTTTTCATTATCAGTCAAAGTGATCCATTGTCTGTTTATTGTGTTCTGAAAATATGAGAGAGAGAAAAACTGATTTTTTGCATACATCAAAATGATGAATGCTGTGTTATGAGTACAACTACATATTAATTATGTACGAAAATTCAGACAAGAGTACATTCTAGCTTCACTTATAGTAACTTTGGATACAATTTGTTTATATTTACTATATCCACATTTGTTTCTCAATCCTATGTCATTAGATACTTATATATACATATTATAGTGAGAAATTAATCTATTTATTTGTTTGTGACAGTGAGCGTGAAGCAGAGCTGTGAATATTAAGTGCTTAAGTACTCAGTGATGGAGTGAAACTGAGAGATAAAATTGTGATTAGCATAGTGAAATTTGTAATTGTTTTATAGCAATAGTATATAGTCTATAAAAGAAAAAGAAAGTTCACTGTTTCGATAGGCCGCAGAAAATCGCAGAAAATGCGGGGGAAAAAAGGGTGAACAATTGAGTCATATCAACACTTCTAATTTTGAGTTCTACATTGTCAGACCTTTGAAAGCATACAGACAAAAAAATACCCTTGAGAATATATGTATAATATATGGATTATATTTTGCCTGCAATCACTGCTACTTCAAACCTACCACTACTGTCCTCATCCCTTCTCTATTACTCTAAAGCTAGTCCTATATTTTTGATAAATCTCTTGACATATTTGTTGAAACCTGAAAGAATTTACTACTAATGGTGAGAATAGGTGAATATGGCTTCTGCACTTTGGTATTCGGGAAGTCTCAGTAAGTTTTGGAAATAATACTTATAGAATGAGATTAATATTAGTGATCAATGACAGTTGACAAGTATCTCAAACATATTGAAATAAACAAACTATAATTACTAATAATTGTGCATAATTTTGTAATTAAGATTTTAAATGATTTTTTCTAATTTTTTAGTTTATTCAAAATGACCTGACCTGTAACCTAATTATGATTGAGAAACTATTAAATTTTTTTTTTTGAAATATTTTTAAGTAAGTACAACAGGTGATAAAAATAAGAAAAACATATCAGTATGACAAAATGAGAAATTACCTTTTTTGGTCATCAGATGGTGAAGATCGTCACATTGTAAAATAATGTTTGTAAGAAGTAATTAATGATATTTAATATTTTTATCATTCTTTAAAATTCAAAATATCAATTTCTCAATATTTAGAACAAGGTTATCAAGAATTTGGGAAAAAAAATGGTGGAAATGGGTAAAAATAATGTAACAAAATAACTTATTAATAAACCATAGGTCATTATTATACATTACTCACCTCAAGCGTAGTTAAAGAAAACATCAAAACATATTGATTGTGAGATTTCTGTAAGAATATAAGGCAGTGCTTCCATGAATCTCGACGATTAGAAAAATTTTCCAATATGTTTTCAATTTCTCTCTTTCTTAGATTACTTGTGGAAGCCGCAAAGAACTCTGACATAAGCACCTCCAAAGAGGCCAGTGCTTCTTGTATTTCCATCTTAAGCTGAAATATTTGATTATATATATATCTTACAAAATACTTACCGACCCACAATATAAAACAAAAATATTGTAGTGGACATATAATTATGGAATTACAGATAACTAGCGGCTGCCTCTGGTTTGCATGTCTACCTAGACTATATCTTTGCATTATTTCAGCTTTATCACATTTACACATATTATGAAAGACTGTGTGGAGTTGGGGTTAACACATTCAATTTAGTCTGTATAATATTAGTAGGAATTGTATTAGAATGTAATTTGAAGTTTGGTAAGACTGCAACTACGATGAATTTTTACAAGACTGATAATCGGTCACTTCATGGGTGCTCGAAATTCTACAAAAATAGGTCAGTAAGGTTCATGTTGAGAAATCTTAGATGGGTATCATTGATTCGGTTTTAACAATCTTGTTGTAAATTCATTGGTGTTTAATAATATGAATTTCGATGCATGGAATATTTTTCACTCACCATTCAAATTATAACCATATTATAACCTACACCATTATAAAAAATCCTTGCCATTAAGTACGTTTTATTTGTAGTTTAAATAGATGCAGGTATTAAAATAAAATTATTAATTAACCCACTAAAATAGAAAAATGGTCATGAAATAATTCACAAGGTGTAGGCTCTTCTTCGATACTTGTAGAAAATTATAGAATAATATTTAAAAAATAAGTTAGGAACTTTTGATGTGCTTTGATGTCCATTTGATGCTGTCACAGACCATCACAGACTATGATGCTGTGATTTGATGTCTCGGTTATTCCACAGATCATGATAATTAGTCAACGTTAGTCAATAATGGTCAATAAATTAGTCTTTGTGATGTTAATCCATTGATTGAATATTACCACAGACTATTTATTGAGACCAGATGAGACGATTTAAGAGATTGATTGATCATTATTCCATCAATTCCATTCTATCCATAGTTCACTCTTAAATTATATTACAATAGTATACACGTTGTGTGGTATACAGCCACCCCCGATTTTTTTCCGTGGATTTCACGGCTTATTTACAATCAGTTTAAGTCAACTTACCTCTATGAAAAGTCTTACGGATTTTTTTAAATCTTATTTTTGTGTATTTTTATCAATATCCTGACTTATCGGACATTACTTGAAATATCTGGGGGCACGGCCGTGCCCCCACCAAGTCGAGCAAAAAAGCGTCACGGCCGTACCATCCTTTTCTCGAAGCAATTCAGACCATTTTCGACCCCCTGTAACTTCGTTGTGGATAAAACTAGAAGACTGAAATTTTCAGTAACCATGCAGGCATATTATATAAGCATATTACACGTTTTCATTCAATTTGAACCAGTATTTTTAAGAAATTATAACGGGTCAAATTTCTTAATTTTGTCACTCACTGACTCACCGATCATCAAAATTCTAAGGCACTTCTAGCAGACCTAGAAGCTTCAAATTTGGAATATAAGTAGTGTTTGGTGTATGAATCAAGGAAAAACTAAAAATCTAGAAAAGACCGCAAAGAAAATTAAGCCCATACAGCCAAGTCTTCAGTTAAATTTTTCAATACTGGCTTTATTCGTAACGATGTTTTATTACGGCAGTTATTATTATATTGCGTGCGAAGCCGCGGGCTTAAGCTAGTCCCATATAAATATAGGCGCATGGTAGTGCCCCTGCCAAATCGAGCAAAAAATGGGTATTCCCGTCATGAAAACACGTGTATTAAATTATTTATTAATGCAAAAAACGTACCTACGTGCGTATTCGTACTTATTATGAGTGCGTAAGGTTGTTAATGTCGACTTTGGAAGTGTTAAAGCGCAGGAATCCTCAATTTATGAATACAACAGACTAAAAAGCATTTACCGTCCAGATTTGTCAAAAATTGTAACATCAAAGTGTAATGATAGACAAAACCTTGTATTAAAGGTTTTATTCAACAAAATATTAGCCATGTAAATATAGACATATGACATGTATTTTATAGTCGTCAATATATGTGGCAACCTCTGCATTATACAAAGAGGTCTAATACCACATTCTTCCCTGTTAATTTTTAAAGATAGTAATCCTTTAAATATCCCGGCAACTTTCGTTCTCTACAAGATCTTCGGAGCTCCATCACAGGCTCTACATTTGAGAGTGATTTTTCTGTGTCTATGTTCTCAACAGGAGCGTTTGTTCCTGGATCTGTATTGGTAGGAGATACCGGATCATTATTAGACTCATCAACAAGAGGATTTATTTCTTCACGAGTAGTAGATATATCAGAAGCTGTGCTCTTGCTGTGTTCATTGACACTTTCCGAGTTAAACTGCAAATTATTGTTTGTCTCGCATATCTTCTCTCCGTCATTATTTAACGGTGCTAGATGGCGATTCGAAACAGTAGTTTCTCGACCGTCAGCAAGGCGCACGTAAGAATAATCGGGGTTCGATTCCAGCAATTGTACTTCTTCTACCAATGGTTGATATTTGTTTGTACGGTTGAACCTCCGCAATAAGACTTGTTCTGAATTGCTGAGCCATGATGGTATGGAATCCCCATTTGTTGATCTGCGAGAATGTCTGAACATCCTTTCATGTGGCGTGCAGTTGATAGCTGTACAAAGAAGCGATCGAACAGAATGTAGGGACTGAGACAGAACTTTCTCCCAGTTTTCTATGGAAAGATTTTTAGTCCTTAATGCTAACTGAATAGTTTTCTATATAGTGGAATTAAATCTTTCTACCTGGCCATTCCCTTGAGGATTATAAGGTGTAGTTCGGCTGGTTGCGATACCACGAGCGTTGAGAAATTCTTTTACCTCCGCCGATAGAAATGATGTACCTCGATCCGAATGTATGTATGTCGGCATTCCAAAAATCATGAAAAGATTGTTGAGATGTTTCATAACGGTTTTAGCGCTTACATCTGAGCATGGGAAAGCAAATGGAAAACGTGAATACTCATCGATTACAGTCAGAATGTATCTATTAGGAGTGTTTGATGGTACTGGTCCCTTAAAGTCAATACTCAATCTTTCAAAAGGTGCGGTAGCTTTTATTTATTTGGGTCGTGATTCTGGGTCTTTCTTGAAAAATCGAGGCTTAATCTCACTGCAAATACGGCAAGAATTTGTAATAGTCCTCACTTCTTCTATTGAGTATGGTAAATTTTTCGATCTTACCCAGTGAAACATTCTTGTCACACCAGGATGACATAAAGCCTCGTGTAGCGATAAAAGTTTTGGTGCACGTGAATCTACGCTAGCACAAACGCGAGAGAGTGTGTCAGCCACATTGTTAACTTTCCCAGGTCGTTATGTGATATCATATTTGTATGATGACAATTCTAAACGCCATCTTTGTATTTTTTCGTTCTTTATTTTAGAAACGTGTTTAGCATCAAACATAAAAGATACTGATTTCTGATCAGTTATTAAATTGAATGGTCTACCGATTAAGAAATGTCGCCACTTTCTTAAGGATTCTACAATGGCGTATGCTTCTTTTTCAACGGCAGAATGCTTCTGCTCACTTTTGTTGAGAGTTCTTGAGTAAAAAGCAACAGGTCTATTAGCTTGTGACAAGGTAGCTGCTATTGAATGTTCAGACGCATCTGTTTCTACGATAAATGGAATGTTATCATCTATAGCATGAACACAGGACTTGACAATGTCAGACTTTAATAAAATTGTTCAAAACATTTGATAACATCGTTATCTAGTGGGAACTTCTGTACTTTAGAAAGAAAATGGATCTTTTCAGAGAAGTTAGGTATCCACTTAGCGTAGTGTGCAAACATACCTAAAACTCTTCTCATGGACGAAATGTTATGTGGAGGCGGTAAGTTTATTAAAGGCTGAAGGCGGTCATTGTCCGGTTTTATGATATGGTTATTTATATTATAATCTAATATATTGATAGATTTTTGCGAAAAAGTACATTTATTTTTATTTAAGGTTAGACCATATTTCTCCACAGCTTTCAAAAAATTCTGTAAATTATTGTCATGCTCTGTTTGCGTTTTACCACAAATAGTAATATCATCAAGGTACGCAAATGTTCCTTCAAGATGTTCATTATTAATAACCCAATCAATAGTTCTTTGGAAACTGGACACTCCATTTGTGACGCCAAAAGGTATTCGTCGGAACTGATAAAGATTACCCGCCGCTTCAAAAGCAGTATAAGCCCGCTCTTCAGGTAATATGGGTACTTGATGATATGCACTCTGGAGATCTACGGTGCTGAAGAAACAATATTTAGAAACTTTTGATACTATGTCCTCTATATTTGGTAGAGGGTATGCGTCCAATAATGTGTAACGATTCACTGTTTGAGAGTAGTCTATGACAAGACGCTTTTTATGGTTTGCATTCTTAGTTATAAGTACCTGTGCACGCCACGGCGATTTACTTTCTTCAATTATTCCTTCATTCAAAAGTCTATGGACTTCATCCTTTATGAACTTCGTATCTTCGTCGTTATATCTTCGAGATTTAATGGCGATAGGTTTGCAATCAGGAGTAACATTTGCGAATAATGATATAGCTGGAACGGACGCTTCAGCGACGTTGCATACTCTGAGTGGCTCTTTTGATCCACCGAAAGCGAATTCAAGAGAGGAATGTTTTTCTAGCACGTCGTGGCCAATAATTATATCAGCGCATAGATTTTTAACTATGAGTAAGTTTACAGAGTCATAAGTATGGTCATCGATTTTAATAGCTTGACTTGTTATTCCTTCTACTTGAGACGTATGATTCAAAGAGGCCATATATATAGTTTGATTGCAAGGCTTCTTCTTTAATTGACATAGTTTATAAAAGTCATAATTTATAAAACTGACAGAACTACCTGTATCCAATAATGCTTCTGCTCGTATTCCTTTTATAAAAGCAGGGAGGGTAGCTTTTCTTAGAGAGGAAGGAGAAGCAGCTATAATACAAGCAGATATCTGTTCATCGCCACACTCTGTGTTAGCTGCACTGGAATGATTAATAAGATTCTTGCTGCGGCAGACAGTGGCGTAATGCCCTTTTCTACAGCAAAATTGGCAAGTTTCGTTGACAGCGGGGCAATCTTTACGACTATGTACACGTCCACCACAAAAGAAACACTTTCGTTTTTGAGGTGTAATGCCACCAGTAGTTTTCTTCTTATTTAGAATAGTGAAGGCTGCAGAATCATTTGAATTTAAATTTTCATGAATAACGTTAACAAACGCATTGTTAAAATTTTGTGTGCTTACTTCGGCCATTTCCAAAGATAATGCTTGGTTGTACGCTTCATCTAGAGTTAATGTTAAGTTTTCAAGTAGTCTCTGTCTGATTTTGTTGGACATGATACCGGCGATAAAAGCATCTCGTATGTTATCGTCCTTATTAGTTTCTGCATTTACGCTAACAAAATTACAATCTTTTGATAATTGTTTTAATACTTGCAAGTAAGTATCGATAGTTTCATCACCATGCTGTTTCCTGGTCGCTAGAATATGTCTGGCATATAGAATATTTTTAGGTTTTAGGTATATGTTGTTTAGGACACGCATTGCCTCATCAAAATTTGTACACTCACTTATGTAGGAGTACACAGTCGGAGACACATGATTTATAAGTAATTGTAACTGAGCCGTCGAAAATTCGGTTGAAGACGTTGAAGATATTTGTGATTGTTTCGCCACAATGAAATTTTCGAATGTCTTCTTCCAATGTTCCCATTCCTTCGATGCTGAACTTTGGGATGGGCTGATATTAAACCTTTCGGGCCTTAAGTATTTATCCATCTTTCTTTTAATTTTGTTGAATAAATTGTAATGATAGACAAAACCTTGTATTAAAGGTTTTATTCAACAAAATATTAGCCATGTAAATATAGACATATGACATGTATTTTATAGTCGTCAATATATGTGGCAACCTCTGCATTATACAAAGAGGTCTAATACCACACAAAGCCTCCCAAAAAAACGCATAGAGACATGGAGTGGGCTCTTAGAAAAACTGTAGCAGAAGCTCAAGAAGTAGTACCTACCGGAAAAGAGAAAACGGAAGGCTACCTACAAAAATAAGAAAAGTTCATAAGTCAGAGAGAGGGCTTTAAGAAAATTCGTTGCTGGTAGATATACATATATACAATAAGTAGAAGGTACCGAAAAGAAAAAAAGTAGAACTGTCTACAAAATACAAAAAGAAATGAGATCCCATCAAAAACAATACTTGTCAAAAAAACCAAGTCTCGCAACTCAGTTGTTCTGCGGTAAAAAGTTGTGAGATCCATGTAATACCAAGTCGGTTATTAATTTATTCAGTCTCTACTTAAGCGACTTTATGTCTTAATACGTCCAGTCTCTAAGACCACGATCGTGGTCCATAACAATTGAAAATCAATTGTGTCTGGGATCTCCGTACTCGAAGCATTAAGTTGTTACGTAATAATTAACAGCATCTTATAGTGACGCATATCAATATTAAAATTCTTTAATGTTTTATATAAATATATTGAGACTTGGCCATCGCCTGAAAACACGTGTAAATTCAATCGGCTGAAAACACGTGTAAATTCAATCGCCTGAAAACACATGTAAATTCAATTATTTAGTGCGATGGCCAAGTCTCAATATATTTATATAAAACATTAAAGAATTTTAATATTGATATGCGTCACTATAAGATGCTGTTAATTATTACGTAACAACTTAATGCTTCGAGTACGGAGATTCCAGACACAATTGATTTTCAATTGTTATGGACCACGATCGTGGTCTTAGAGACTGGACGTATTAAGACAGAAAGTCGCTTAAGTAGAGACTGAATAAATTAATAACCGACTTGGTATTACATGGATCTCACAACTTTTTACCGCAGAACAACTGAGTTGCGAGACTTGGTTTTTTTGACAAGTATTGTTTTTGATGGGATAAATATTACTCGAAATATATATCATGAATTGAACATACTGTACTTCTCCAGTTATTTTTATTCAATGCTCTAATTACTAATCTAATATTTAAATACACAGTTGGTTCCGTATCTATCTCTGTGACAACACTGACAACGGTCAGAGTTATGTAATGTGGAAATGTGTAGAATCAATAAAATAAAACAAAATATTTAAAAAAATTATTAAAATAAATAAAGTTCTTATATGTGTTCAACCTATGTCAAAAACTTCTTTGGTTATTCTACTTTTCAGAAATTTAACACATTGCATATTTGAGATCTGATTTTGAAATGAAATGAAAATAATACGTTAATTTATATCTGACTATGGGTAGAGGGGGGTGTATTTCTGGGTTGTGGGAGGGGAGGAGAATAACAGTCGTTGTGTTTTGCCACGTCTCCATCGACCTAATCCGCTTGCAAGTGTCGACAACAATAAAGAAAAGCAATAAATAAAAATATTATAAATTTTTTTAAAGTACTGTGTTTCACGAGCAATTGTTATTGAAATTAAGGGGCGATAGTGATAAAACAGTGATTTTCATGAATCAAAAAAAGTCATATGATTTACATAGGTACAATTTTAGTTTTTGGATCGTGCAAAGAAAATAAGTCTAAAAAATCGTAGATCTGGCCACACTGGTCGGTGGGGACATGGCAGGACACAACGAATGTATTATTTTAACGTATTATTATCATTTTCATACCTTAAATTAGTATCTTTGTTTTACTATTAAAAGCAAATCTCAAAAATGCACATGTGATACATTTCTGAAAAGTAGAATAACCAAAGAAGTTTTTGACATAGGTTGAACACATAAATGAACTTTATTTATTTTAATAAATTTTTTAAATATTTTGTTTTATTTTATTGATTCCACACATTTCCACATTACATAACTCTGACCGTTGTCAGTGTTGTCACAGAGATAGATACGGAACCAACTGTGTATTTAAATATTAGATTAGTAATTAGAGAAATGAATAAAAATAACTGGAGAAGTACAGTATGTTCAATTCATGAGATATATTTCGAGTAATATTTATATTTCAAGTAATGTCCGATAAGTCAGGATATTGATAAAAATACACAAAAATAAGATTTTTAAAAAAATCCTAAGACTTTTTATAGAGGTTAGTTGACTTAATCTGATTGTTAATAAGTTGTGAAATCCACGAAAAAAATCAGGGGTCGCTGTACCAAACTTGCTGTATATTAAGATAAGTACATACTTATTAGTTCCATGATTGACTGACAAGAACTAAAAGGACTGAGCATATGCGTCTAAGTTTAGATCAGTGGAATTACCGTTTAAAGCAAACCTACTTAAACAAATAGGTACTATTTAAAAATAACATAAAACTATTCGACATGATACGAGGAAGTTTCATATAACTTAAATAACTACGAAGAAAACACATTAATTAAAAATAGCAACACGAGTAAGTACAAAAATTTTACTCGCTGCAAAATCCACAGATTTCGCGCTTCTCGTAATTATCGGAGGACATTGAAAATGAACATCAAAAATAAAAACTTATAACACATTTTTGTCGAACAATTTTATTAACTTTTTCGAAATAAGTTGTGGACCAATTTTCAAAAATTTTGTACCATACGATGCCCCGCGAGCTCCTGCATCTTTTGACGCTACTGCTTTTCGTGTACCTTTATAACTTTCTGAATTATAGCCGAATCTCACTCTCCGGGGTAATTGATCTGATGATCATTCAATGAAAATGACACCTGCCCAGCTCACAGTTTGCGACTGATTCTAAAATTTCTTTTTTCAAACGGTAGATAATTCATCTGCTTCGGGAGCATTTTTTGGATATTTGTTTTCGTTTTGGAAATAATCAACTTTTTGTTCGAAAAATCGAGAAATTTCGACTTTTTTTACCATTTTCGATTCTCCGAAATAAGTTACAAACCGATTTTTGAAAATTTTGTATCATACGATACCCCATATGCTCTTGCATCTTTTGACACCAATGCCTATATACCTTTCGTCTACCATCCTAAACCGCCGAATATAGCAGAATTATACTCCCCCCTTATATACCCGCCACGAAAACGATCTGATAAACATGTGAAAATCAAACTTGAAAACAAAACAATAATTTGAATTATTTTCTGAATCAGAGTCTAAATATGCGATATCGCTAAATACAAATTCAGGTTTCTGAAGATTAAGCACCTCCAAGGTTTCAGGAAAAATCTGTGCCTTTTGTTACTTAGTTTGATTCCATTTTCACTTTCATGTTGACTGACCGATTGACCCAGTGGTTACACACCCTAACTACAAAGCCAAGGGTTGCAGGTTTGATTCCCACCCGGGACAAATATTTATGTGCATGAACATGTTTATTTGTTGTGTCTGGGTGTAAAATATCTATATTATGTATATACTATAAAGTACGTAGGTATATTAGTTGTCTGGTACCCATAATTACAATCTTTGCTTAGTTTTGGACTAGATGGCGCTGTGTGGATGTCCCAGGTATTATTACTATTATTTTCAAATAATATTTGTTCATTAAGTATATAGGCCTATTTCAAACGGTAATATCTACTGATTTCCTGAAATCATGGACATATTATTAGGTTCAAGACTGTGCACTTGGCTTTGTGAAACGAGGAGATGAGTTAGCGAGGTCAGAGTCCCTTTGTCACTTTCTTTGTATTAACAATAATTAATAATGATCTTTTGTTGAAAAAAAAAACAGATAATCCATTGCAATTATTTATTTGTACCACGCAGTACAAACAAATAAAATAAATATTACTATATGTGTAACTATTTGCAAGTATGTATATAAATAGAAATTGTTAGGTACCTACTATGCTTAGGTACTTTAGATTTTTTATATTTTGCCATGAGATAAAGGCGTCGATATAAGGCGCCGTCCTGTTTAGCCGAAAATATGTAGAATTACATAAATGCGTTAAATAGTTATTTAATCATCCGAGGCATGCCGTTACCGTGGAGGGGAAAAAAGTGTTTTATTGTGGCTCCATACATTTATTTCTCTTATGATTATGATCTAGTCCGATTATACAATCGTCTATTATATCAGCAAAGAGGACCACATGCTGATACTCTTCATCTTCCAACTTTATTGCAACCCTTTGCTCTCCTCGGACGGGGAAGTTCTGGCCAGTGGCTGTTAACAATTGAAGATGCTGACGGCACCCCGGCCGAACCCCCTTCAGATGAGTTACAAGCCGCGTATTCATGATCGTACGGGAGGCGCCCGTGTCGATTACACACTTGCACATAATCCAGTTAACACTTCCATTGATCACCAAACTCTTACCATTTGCAAGCCTTAGATATGACGATCGGGATTTTAAGGCCACCGGCCAGCACTTGTCTCTTAGTACTGGCCTTTACTCGTTTTCCTGCTGCGAAGCAGTGGGTACGTTCCGCGCAGCCGAGCTTCCTAGACCGTCACTTTCCGACCTTCTGTTCCGTTCTGGACAATCCGCGCGGAGATGGCCACGTTTCCCGCACTGGTAGCATAGCGGGCGGGAAGCTCCACGTTTATTTCTGTCGTCCGTTGTCAATTTCCGGAGTCGCTGGGTATGATGGTCTTGACGCACCGCCTTTACTTTCAGCGCATGAGCCACAGTATCCTTGAGCTTCGTAGGATGCTGCAGACGTACAGCCGGACGGAGCTCCATGTTCCGAATCCCGTCTATGAAAGTTTGCAGCAACATGCTGTCCACGAACTCTGGAGCCACCGACTGATATATATATATATATGCCTTACGGACCAGCTTCTCACATTCAATACCCCACTGCTGCAAAGATTCGTTGTAGCGCTGGTTCCTGTCCTTCAGGTGGGCACGGTACGCGTGTTCCAAGTGTCCGTCGCCATAACGAGCTTCAAGCGCTTCCATCAGTCGTAATTTTATATTCCAGCTGATGTACCTTGTCCGCGACGTGCACAAGCTGTTTGTCGTGTCTGTCCAATTTTGCGTTATTACTATCAAGTCGATCATGCACATCACTGATTTCTTGCTTCCATTTAGCCTGTATTCCTGCCAGAGTCTTTTTCGATTATTCGTGTCGATGAGCCAGCTGTTCTTCTTGTCGACGAGCAAGGATAGCCTGCTGCTCTTCCTGTCGGCGAGCCATGGCCTGTTGCTCTTCCTGTTGTCGAACAATAATGGCCTGCTGTTCTTCTTGTCGGCGAGCGATGTCCATAAGGAGAACGCTCAAGTCGACGGCTGGGGCTGCTGGCACCGCTGGCGAGGTTACTGCTCCTGCTCCCCCATCTTCATGCTGAGCTCCAGTTTGGCTTCGGGTCACCCTTCCTTCCTGGTCACCCTTCGGCATTCTGATCCCACTTCTGACACCATATGTTACGCCAATACAGACGTTGGGTTCGTAAGATCAGAATAGATTAAGCGGTGACACGTGGAAAAACAAGATTTTTATTCATCACAATATTTACAGTAATTCGCACTATGTATATCACTTTAAAGTTTTTCACTTCTTTCGCTGGACTATAACTCTGAACTACTTGCCAACGTCGAACGTCGCGCACCTTATATACCTGTCAACCATCTTCGAGCACATTCTTAAGCCTCTCTCACCGAGCATTCACGAACATCCTGGAAGTTTCCCAAGACACACCCATACTTTGAAAGGCTTCGAAAAATATTGACGTAGCGGTCTCACTCTAACCTGTGGCAAGGTCAGTTCACTGTCTCGTGTTGTAATGTGTTGTCCCTATTCAATACTTGATGGCGCTAGTGATGGGACCTGTATTTTGGTGTTTTTCTAGCACGGAGGTCTATTCTGGTATTTATTTTGTCTCGTATCTCGTTACAATATATTTAGTTACAAATTACGTACTAAATATCTGATAACTCTAAATGTAATTTTAAATAATAGAAGTACCTAATTTAGAAAATACACCGCCATCCTGACGTCAGAATGGCGGTACTCTTTAAATCTCAAATATTTTTGAATGTAGGCAGGTGCAAATTTTTTAAAGAAAGGTACTAAATAGTACAAATTAGGTACTAAATCTACAGCATAATCACAATCCTAAACAGTAACCTGCCGCACACATTCCGGTGCAGGCGGTCGAAAAATGTACAAATTCGATGTTTCACATCTGCCAGGCGTCCCGTGACGGCTCACTAGTTATTTACCGTGTGATCATGGCGGACGCAGGAATAGTGGCTCGGAAAAAAACGCAGTTTACACCCTTCCCGTCCGACAATCAAGGCTGCCGCTCAGCATTGAAATTAGAAAACATAATTTTTATGGGGAAAAAATATTGTATGGATCACTCATACAATTTAAAGGAATAAAATTACCTACATTTTTGTATAAGTACCATGAAGAAATTCTTATTATAAAGGCGCATTGCGCTACATCTGAATTCTGTACAGGAGAATGCATACACGTCTTCCTCCGTATTTAATAATAGATGGAGCCACCATACGAAGAAATGTTTTTTTTATTTTTCAAGATCACATTTCTACGTTTCAGTTGATAAAACAACATGCGACTATAAAAAATATTTCTCTTTATAGTTTTTTAGTGACATTACTTATTTCAACAGTTTCGAAGTGTTTGTACACAATTTAACATTTGTGGAAAATAATCTTTTTTTGACTAATTTATATAATGGTTGTTTCAATATTATTTAACCGCTTAGCCTAGTGGGTAGCGACCCTGCCTACGAAGCTGGAGGTCCCGGGTTCGAATCCCAGGTCGGGTCAGTATTTATATGACGAATATTGATACTGGTACCGGGTCTTGGTTGTTATATGTATGTGATGTCTTCGCTAGGTACCCAAAATACAAGCTAATGCTTAGTTTGGGGCCTAGACGTTGTTGTGATGTATACATACGTTATTATCATTATTATTAATATTAACAAATTTTTGTCGAAAACCTTATTTTCAAAAAAACAAAAAAAAATTAGCTTAGTTTGGGATTAGATGGCACTGTGGAATATTCAGGTATTATTATTGAAACACATTTTATGACACTATTAAGTAATTCAGAATAATTGTATAAAATTATTACATACTTTAGTGGATAAGAAAATTAAACAGGTACAACTAGCATCAATTAACTTTAATAAAAATTAAGATCATAATCTAACTCTCATAATCCAGAAATTGTATTTATGCTGTCATTTATTCAGTTAGATTTTAAAAATTGCAAATGGGTAAATTCATTTGTAGTGTTTATCAAAGTCAATAACCTATCGTTTACTTATTATGAACACCATATGCCACACAAAAATTGTCATTGTACGATTCACTGTGATATATTTCACTTTATTTCCTTCACGTATGCATCCAGCTCTGCATCTAACTGCTCAATTGTGGGCACTGGCCGCTTGCCACGGCCGCTGCCACCGCGGCCTCGACGAGCGCCGCGCATGCCACCGCCGCCACCACCACCGCCGCTTTGGCTTCTGGTGCCACCTCCACCTTTAAAATTTATTTATGACAATTATTTCATGTAATAAACTACTGCACTGTCTAAACATATTTTTTATTGTAACTTCATTTAAACTTTGTCTTTTAGGTCCTTCAAGAATCCCTGCATTTCCAAGTACTTTCAGATCTGTACTAAGCCACTGAAGTAAACAATAATCAACTATCTTTTCTTTGTGTTCTTTCTGGCTAATCAGCCCTTTAATATGACAAAATTACAGGTTAACCACAAAACCTTGTACATTTTACTACCTTCATTAGATACCAGCTCCACCCACAACACTTCATTTCACATTTTGACATATATTTTTAGAAATATTTTGTAATCATGTTACATTACTTACTTAGCACAAGATATTACAATATTTTCCTACCTCTATTGGAATTTCGTCTTATTGCCCCACTTCCTCCCAAACGAGGCCTATCATCAATCTTCATGGGACTGATATCTGATGTTGCCAATTGAATATTCATAGCACGTCCATCCAATGGTACTCCATTGTACTGTTTCATTGCCTTCAAAGCATCCGCTCTGCGCTCAAAGACCACATCAGCCGTTCCTTTAAACAATGATTTAAAATATTGATGTCAAATAATAAAGTAAACAAAGACTAAAGAAATATACATATATTAATCATGAATTTGGGTAAAAATATGTAATACTAACCTAATGATCTGCCAGATCTATCATAATGTACAGCTGCACTCTTCAAGATGCCAAACTCCGAAAATAGCTCCTGTATATCAGAGTCTGACACACCAAAGTCTAAGTTGGAGACTAGAAGTTTGGTAGGGCCGGTCGTGATAGCCCCTCCTCTCTGAATCTTTCTGTCGCCGAAATCATTGAACATGTCATGCTTCCACATGCTGTTAACATCACCCTGAAAAGGCCGTCCTTCGTAGTGCATGCTAACCGTCCGCTGGACGCCTGCCTGAGCATTGACGCACTCAACATGCGCGGCAATCACTGGCTATGCATGTTACTACTATTTGATACTTTAACATAACATAAATAACAAGCATATTTTTTAATACATAACATTTAACATCAAACAAACAATATTCTGTAACAAATAAAATACTATTGTCCTAATTTCACTTCAGTTCTAATTTGTTGAGGCACTGAAGTGACAGTTCTGATCCGTTGATGTATTACATACTATACATTTTAGTTGTTTCTCTCAATTTTTAAGCTGTTCTCAACTCTCAGTAACTTGATTGCTCATCATTGTACACCAAACACCTCCGATTTGTACATTTTACAGATGCATTTTGAACGTTTTCATTTGCAATCGGCAATATGCAAGATATGCAGCTGACAATGTTCTTAGCCCTCGTTTCAATAAATATCCGGAACATCTTGGGCACTTGAGATTCAAATATTCATAGATGACAAATTGTTCTGGCTTCAGCAAGGTTTGTAGGAATTCATTTCAAAAACTCAAATTAACAGTATCTAAGCATTATTTCACAATAAGGGAGCTCCCCACTAATTAAGCCATCAAAAATGTCAAGTTATGTGAAATAACAAGTGTGCTTAGCTGGATGAACTTTGGGGGCGAAATTTCAATGAAAACATGGATTGGTTGTTGTGAAGATGTGAGTAGTGGGCAAACAGCAATCTAGGGGCTAACATAACTGAACCGGAGCAATAAATTTATATATATATTTATATACACGCATTGTTAATCCATTCGTAGAAACATAAAAGCTGTTTCCAATGAAAACGAAATAATTTTGCGAGTGAAAATAAATGCGTCACTCAATATCCATATGTCCTTCCGCCATTTGCAATCACATCATCTATTTTATGAGTTGATTTACCCGTGTATAATTTGTAGGTTTGGACACACCGCCTCGATTTCTTCCTCTAAGTACACCTCCAGAGCGACCATTTCTCAATCCAACAGCATTACCACGTCCACTTCTGCTATCGAATTTTCGACCAGCTCCGCCACCTCTGCCTTTTTTACTTGCCCTAATAATATCTTCTAGAGACATCTCAATTCGGTCAGTCATCGCAATGTTAGAAACCCTTTGAGGAATTACTTTTAATAATACGTAGAACTATTTAGCCAAATTGTTCAATTACACAAAAACGTGACTCGAAATCTGTACGCAACAGGAAAAGTAGTGGCAAATAGCAGGAAATCACAGGATGGGAAGACCTGCAGGAAGCTACACCACAAAACCACAGCCACATAACCAAATCAAACAAAACAAATTAGATCAATCGGGATCAATTCAATTCATGGAAATAATCAGAATCAATAGACGAATGATTCCAAGTTTAGCCTGCCGGGAAGCCTAATTGTTAATTGCGCCATCTAGTTTCTAAGTACACGAAACTTTTATACTTGTCCCTTCTCATCGGTACCCATTTGACATGCAGTCAAAATAATAAAATGCTTCATGTAACTTAGAACCCTGTAATAGTGAGCCAACGAAATGACAAATGACGATTCTTCTTCTTCGATATGGCGTTCTCTGCATTTAAAGCAATTTCTCCAGAGTACCTATTCTGTTCGTATTTTTAATAAAAAATAAGAATAGGCAGCGTAGTACGGTTATTGTTTAGTTTTAAATTCAAATATTTCGCGGCTAAATAAAATACATTAAAAATTTATAATTTTATTCGAAGGTAGTAGAGAGAACTAAAAAAATTTCGTGTACGTAATATTAGTATTGTCTTGTCGTTCGTATTCTCTCGTTCGTATTCTGTCGTTCGTGCTCTCGAAGAATTGTCGTAAGTATAATATTGTCGTTTGTCGTAGAACAGAGAGATAAATTTGTCGCAAGTAACTCAAAATTATTGCTTGTGTCGTATTTAAAACCGGATATTTGAGATTGTGTTGCTGGTAAGTGTGTGACTCAACAAAAGCGGATTCCATACTTCGGCAAATATCGCTGGTCTAGGTGCGTGAAAGGGTAACGGTATTTCGAAGGTAAGTTGACGAACCAACGTATGCTAAAGCCTGGCCATGACACCGAAGCCAGCCTAAGGAGGAATCTGCAAAAGCGGTGAGTTCATACAATCTCATTCAGTAGCTTACATAATCGAAGAATCCAGTTTCCCAAACAATTTATCGTCGAATATACAGTCCACACCCCCTCCTCGTAAATTAACCCCAACCCCCCATTTTACCAATCACAAATAACCTAACAGTTATTATGGAGCTTTTTCAAATATCGCCAGAAACCATGACGTTGCACGTGCGCCATTTTGAAAAAAAACTCCAAATTACGATTCAATTAATGACTCAGAAGTGACATCGGAAATTCATTCAGATATGTTGCAATGTTTCAAAGACACTACTTGTTAGAGTTTGGCCAAGCTAACTCTGCAGAAAGGTAAACTGATATGTCGAAAAAAACCCGCTATGGCAATCCAAATCCACTGTTACTTTTCTATGTCAGTACGTGTTTAAAGAATTTGTTATTTTTCTGGCCAAATCATGAGCAAACCATTAAAAAGTGGTATTCAGAAACTGAGTTTTAAAATAATAAGTAGTTTTGAAGGAACCAAACAAAGATCCAAGCCCGTTTATGATGAGAAAATGAATTATTTACACAAGATTGAAAACGGGATATGTACGTAGACCAACGTGTTTTGATATTTCTTGATTATTTACACTAAAAAAGACAACGGATTATCTTTTCAATTGATTCAAGCAAGATTAATTTTAAACTCTTTAAATACCTACTATTTATTTTGAAGTAAAACTTCTTTAGGCGCGACTAGGGACTCAGCATGGAAATGATTGCTACTTTTAATTCATTTTCATTTGATGAAATGACTAATTATTTTACAGTGATTTCACCTGTGAAATTGCACAGACAGTGATTTTTAAACTCCACGAGCTTCTAACGCTCGTAATATACTATCAATCACTCAATCAATATCGATCAATCAATATCAACAATCAATCACTCAATCAATATCAATCAATCATATCAATATTACAAAATATACCATTTGCTATTAAAAATTAAATTTTAAATATGAGTTATATGATTATGACCAAATAACGGCCATTTTTTCAATTTTGACAACAGATTCGTGATTGGAGTCCATGCACATTTTTAGATATCGATTTTGAAAGCAATTTTTAGTGACTAAACAGTCACATTTACACAAGTCATACCGGACATTTAAAAAAAAATAGGAAACTTATATTCAAATAGACTAACAAGTCTAAAACAAGACTAAACATCCAACGATAATTTTACATAAATCGCAGCACACATACAATATTTAAACTACGTAGGTAATTGCGACACAATCGCCCTTCACGACTCCCGAGCTACAAGCACGCTACAAGTGAAATCACATTGAAAATATTGAAACTGTGAAAGAGTGAAATCACAATGAAACTGTGAAAAAGTTAAATTTCATCCAAAACGATGAAATGCGCATGGTCGGCGATTTCGTTGAGTATTATTTGTAGCAGGAGTAGCACGTAGCAGACCATGTGAAAGAAAGTAGCAGGTGCGACGTATGATTACGCATTACATGTGATTTTTCACATGCTACTTGTGAAATGTTCCAAGCTTACTAGGGACTAAACTAACTCAGATTTTTTTTTCTGACGGAAGTAAAGTAACGCTAATTTTTTTATTATACGTTTGTTTTTTCGAACTATGGTTGTAATGAAACCATGATCGACGGATAACTGAAATCTTTGTTAATTTTTTCTAACCTTTTAAGCTAG
The DNA here is from genome assembly GCA_949709985.1 of Luffia ferchaultella. Taxonomy (NCBI): domain Eukaryota; kingdom Metazoa; phylum Arthropoda; class Insecta; order Lepidoptera; family Psychidae; genus Luffia; species Luffia ferchaultella. The sequence continues at coordinate 7,988,955 of OX453253.1, read as the reverse complement.
TTACAAACATTTTAATGGCGTGATGTACAAAACTCAAAACATTGCCATCTATTATTAAGTATCGGAACTAATCATCTATTACCACTTTGAATGTAATCGATAAATAATTCTGTGAAATATTGTACTAGCGTGATGCAGAGTATTGATAGCAGCGCTATCTAGTGAAACAATATTGTGAGTTATTTATACCAATAATGTGTTTACCAGACTAATTTAATTTCTTAACGATTAACCATTAAACTTTGCAATTTAAAAACTAGTGATTTGGATTGGTCGTAAGTATATGTCATATACTCCACGCTTCTTGACTTATACGCCAGCTAGTCGCATATATCATAATCAATTAGGATTATTTATTTCCAAATTTTCAAACGGATCAATTGTGAATAGCAAAGTTAATAAAAATTCAACAGTTTTTAAAAAATATTTTAAATTGCAAAGTTTTTTAAAAATCTCTAACAGCCAAACCCAATTACCTTTCTATCGACGGTCTAACCATACTAGGGTAAGAAATTCTATACATTGTATAGTTTTGTCGTCTCAATAACATATCGACGGATAGACATATCTACCGTCGCACGCCATCTATCGACGGGAGGCCGCGGGAGGATCGATAGCTTACCAGAGTTAGATTTTTGTATGAAAATGACATTTCGTGCGTCCCAATATACTTCTGACAGCTGTTGAAGGATAGAATTTATTACTAAGGATAAACATGAGGCCTATCTGTCAAATGTGATGGTTTACCTATCGATCGTCTGCTATCATCAAATAAAAATTCGCTAAATTACTTTTAACCTAATATTTTGAAACCAATATCTTTTTAATTTAGTTGTAATTTAGTGTGAAAATGTCTACGTCCAGTGAAGCGATGCAGATTTCGAACTTTTACAAGAATTGTCAGACTGGGATAGTAGCGAAGAATCATCTCATATTTGTTATTATAAGACGTACAAAAAAAAAACTTCAAAGTTTTACTTCAATCGCGCGTAAAGGTTACACGCACACACTTTTTTTGTTTGGTTAGGTTATAGATTACAAATCATATTCATAACATCATCGGTACCTACATAAACATTTGACAAAATGATGTTATTATATCAAGCTTTTGAATTAAGGTCCTTATAGCCAACCGTGTTATATATTCCATTGTTGTTTTTTTTTTTCAGATGAGATTCAAGATGAACAAAAAGCAGGAACGATTCGAGATGCTACCGAAAAAATTGCAGAATGCAATAAGTTTCATGTTGAGCATGTGAAAAATTAAACAATTTGGAAAAAAGAAAATCCTGCGCTTTTAAGTTTTTTTTTCTTATGATGTATCGAAGTATTTAAAAAATTTAGAACATATATATAAACCTAGTTCTTTTATTTTTTTTTTTGTGCCAATCGGTTAAGGTTTAATGTAGTGCAAATGTTAACAGCGTTTGTGTAGACATTTGCCACGACACAATCTTTTAAGTTGGACCAAATTAATTAATTAATTGGCGCGGTGTATACGCGCCACCTACCTAAGAGGCCGCTTGAAGTTGGCTATGCACGCAGCCGCGCAGGTACAGTCGCACGTATTAATTAAATAAAACAAATATATTTAATTATTTTGAACTTCAGAAATCGTTGAATTTAATAAGTATATATGGTCAATTTTAACTCCTCATAATAAGTCTAATTAATGGAAATACAACACACTTTAAAAAAATTAAGATAAATTAACAAATAAAGTAAAACAACTTTTTCTTCGTAAACAATAATGGTTAAAATGAACCACGGTTTTTTCGAAATGTACACGAATTACTCATATACAAAAAAAAAAATAGCTAAAAAGTCACTTAGTTTAATTAACTTATAACTGTAAAAAATAGAACACAAAAAATTTAAAAAAAAAAACGTTCATGTAAGTTAGGTAAATTGTTTGTGAAGGAAATAATTCTGTGAACGAAACGTAACGTAGGTATATTGGGTTTAACTGCAGTGTAACCACTGTAGTACACTCTTTCTCATTAGTTCGTGTTTTGATTCTGGTATTAAAGATATTAGATTTCGTAGATTTCGAATGCCATTGCAAGCGATAACCTATTTAGAATAAAAATAAACAAACACAGACTCCCCCAAAAAAAAGTATCTGAGTTATATTTATTTAAAAAAAGTTGCCGCCTTGAATATCATTTACACAGGCAAAAAAAATACAGACTTATGTAATAAAAACATTACCACTCGTTTGCTTGTATAGTAGGACAATCAAGTAGTACAATCAAGTTAAATAATAAAGAATTGCAATTTTATTTCATCCGTGCTATACTTGCATAAATGCGTAGCTCATTTGAAAAGCTCTTAGCCTAACATGGTTAAAGTCATTGGTTTTTTTTATAACTACCCTCATTTTGTAGTTACATTATTTAGCAACAAGTATGCACAGTTTAGTTTATTCACAGTAACTCATTGTTCGTTTACACGTGATACCGTAAGTCAAGTCAGAGCTATTTTTGAAAATGGATAAAACTGAACATCGTGCAGTGATAAAATACCTGAATTTGAAAGGTTTAACTCCAAAACCTATACATGAAGACATGTCTGCTACTTTGGGTGAGTCCGCTCCTTCGTATGCGACTGTTAAAAACTGGGTGACAGAGTTTAAAAGTGGTCGTGAGACCATTCAAGATGAGCCCCGTTGTGGCCGGCCTTCTACAGCTTCCACTGATCAAAACAAAGAAAAATCTGTGATTTAATTTTATCTGATCGAAGATGGACTGTCGAGGAGATAGCTAAGACTGTAGGCATCTCATCTGAGCGAACACATCATATAATTACTACTGAACTTGGATTCTCTAAGGTGTCTGCGCGGTGGATACCGCGACTGCTTTCAGTGGAACAAAATCGCAACCGACTCACAACTTCTCGCGACTGTTTAGAGTTATATGAAGCTGACCCAATAGAATTTGTTGAAAGATTTATAACCATGGATGAAACCTGGGTTCACCACAATACACCCGAGACAAAAGAACAGTCAAAACAATGGAAAAGAGCAGAATCACACACCCCAAAGAAAGCAAAGGTGGTTTTATCGGCGGGCAAAGTCATGGCATCCGTTTTTTGGGATGCAAAAGGTATAATTCTCGTGGATTATTTAAAAAAGGGTGAAACAATAAACTCCGATTACTATTGCAACCTGTTGCGTCGTTTGAGAGAAGAAATCAAAGAAAAACGTCCAGGTTTATTGAGAAGAAAAGTCTTGTTTCATCAGGACAATGCGCGCGTTCACACCTCTGTGCAATCCATGGCAGAAATCCATCAATGTGACTTCGAATTGTTACCTCATCCCCCACATTCACTGGATTTAGCATCGTCCGACTTTTATCTGTCCCCAAAGCTGAAAAAATTTTTAGGCGGTAAACATTTTTTTACACACGAAGAGGTCATAGCCGCCGTGGACGCTTATTTTGAGGAGTTAGACGAAGATTTTTTTAAAACGGGTATCGAAGCTTTACCGGGTCGATGGGAAAAGTGTTTTGAGCTCGGAGGAGAGTATGTTGAAAAATAAAAATAAACTCAAAATCGTGTGGTTTAATTAAGTTTGTTAGGCTAAGAACTTTTCAAATGACCCACGTACCCTCAAAGGACCCTCAAAGTATGATTAATAAACAAATAAGTTCAGTAAGTATATAATCTCAAAACTTCAAAAGAATTTAATTTTATTTTTGTTGTGATTAAGTGCTGCCGGTCGCCATTCAACGTTTAATTATCCCGCTCCTTCTGAAATAAAATCCCGAATAAAGAATGAAATTTCCGCAAAAAATGTACTATAAAAAACGAAAATTATTTTTGAAATAAAAGTCGACTAGTTTACGAAAAGTTAGTCTATTTATTTAATCATAAATATCACAACAATTCAGTCCTACCATTGATTTAACAATTTAATAATAAGGATTTGTTGTCGCTAACCAAAAGTGAAATAAAAGCGTCCGCAACGAGCGTGGGTTGATATGGCCGCGGCGGCCTGCGGCTCGGCACCGTTGTGCGCGTCAGTGCCATAGAGTACATTTTATGCAAGCAAATACTTATTACGGTTCGGACGTGTCGCACTGTTTACGGGAATGTGACGATAATTAAATCGTGATAATGTTGAAATTAAATTAAAAATAATCGAATAGCCATCTGTAGGCATAAACTAATGTTAAACTATAATGTTTACTTACCGCAAATATAATATTCAGCTCTCTTTTGCGTCTTTGACGAGTAATTTCACAATTTTTTACGGCACAAGTCGGCATGCGCGCGTTTACTCGGCGCTAAGCCATTACACCGACTAAAAACCGGTTGGAAGACTTATTGCGTTTTGGATTACTCCTGCGCGGACACTTTAGAACGCGGACAGCACCTCCAGTTATATTATTGGTATATCAATGGTACCTACTTAAGAATTGTCCAGTAATAGTTCAATAATTTCTGACTCAATAAAAAAATATTTAACTACATACGTCAATGACCCATAGAGCATAGCGCAGTCATATTATCTCATTGAAAAGAAGGCAAAAGAACGAGCAGTTCCCCGTGGTCCCATTACCTAGTGAAGGAATTAAAATCATATTTTTGTCGAAAGTAATTATATCGTTGTATTAATTTCATCGCCCTCTCTGTCTAACAGGGCATTTTAAACATTCATAACTTGTTTAATAATGATTTATTTTTTAAAATTCTTTCACTGTTATGATATATTTAGAAAACTCATTCTCATATATTTTTTAAATAGTCATGTAGCCTATTATAATAAAATATTATTTAAAATATTTTATATCAGTTCCTAGGTCATAAGGACCACAGGAAAAAGGTTCCCTTAGGATACATTGTTTAGGCAACTCGAATAAAGTAAAGGGTGTTTCGTGTCAGACGCACAGTGACAGCTGATCTTTTGACAGCGAGAGGGTAGTGATTGGGTGAACTATAACTATTGAATAAAACGGATCATGGGTATTCCCCAATCGCAACGATTACGCATGAACGACTCAGACACGTTGTTTTTGGAAGTGCGAAAATCAATACATATCGGTTTTATAGACGCAATAAATGTCGTTATCGGCGGCATCTGTAAAATTTAAATAAGTATTATACTGCATCCTACCATAAAATTTATCCTATCTAGTAGTAGGTAGTAATTAAAAAATATTATAGTGCACATTTATCATAACACATTTGCTAGTCTATGCAATTGAGAAAATAAATATGGATAGTAAGAGACCTCCATATTCAAGCCTAAATCTTTATAATATGAATTCCGCTGACCCTATTATTTTTGTTGTTCATGACGGCGATATCAATACAAAAATGAATACAAACTTTCGACAAAAATATGATTTTAATTACATCACTAGCTAATGGGACCATGGGGAATTTGTTTCCCCCTGGACCCATTAATGAGTCAACTCAATGGGACCATGAGGAACTGCTCATATCACTCATATGCCCATACAGCCATGTTTGAGTATTTTTTTTAAGGCCTTCTGTCACAATTGCTATGTTATGTATGTTCGACGGTAGATAGGATTTTAGGCCTCATTATGTTATACACAGTGTCCCTTATGCAAGGAGTCAAGTGGGCGGCTGTATTTATATATTTTTTAATATTTATTTCTAAGTAGTAGTAGCTACTTTAGTAAAAAAATATTATTTTTAATTAGTAGGTACATGAAATACCCACTCGCACCATTCATAGTTTTCGGCTTGTAACATTCCAAGAGTACTTATCGCTGAAATTGTCCTCTAGCGGATCTTGTATAAAATATTTTATATCCTGTGTTAACGATATTCGATGTGAATTAAAAATATCTGAAAGGTGTTGACCAATTTCAAAGAATAGTAACATACTGTATCTAAATTTATTAAAGGACAAGCTTTGAAATTTGGATTATACATGCCTATTTCATACACACCGCGCCGCAACTGTGCAGTCGTTATTCTCGAGACGTATGGTTAGTGCTCTGCTCCTTTGGCTCATGATGTAGCGTGATGTTATCAACCTATAGGTGACCTTCTTCAAACTGGCTTCTAAAGCGAAAAAGAAATTTTCTAATCGGACTAGTAGATCCTAGCGTATTCAAACATACAAAATCTTTGGCTTTATACTATTAGTGAACTATGGCAAAAAAAGTTTTTAATATTTAATTTACGTCGATATTTTTGGAAATATCGACGTAAATTTAATACTAAACTTGACATTGGTGTAACTTAAGTTTTTTTATGTCGATCTGTCAATTGGAGCCTTTTAGCTTTTGTGTAAATTATACAATTCAGCAAATCATTACTACTGTCTATTTTTTTTTTAAATATTATTTCTGACTTTGTATCGATAATATTAATATATGTTTATTTTTAATACACCTATATATACTTTTCAAATTTACCATTTATTATATTTATACAAATACCCTAAAAATTAGGTCCAAGCTAGTATGGGACGTGACCGGTGTTCTTTATATTCTATATTTTTATTGCTTTTGTTATTTTTATCCTCGTCGCCATTCTGTTGTATTTATTATAAATTAAATAATCAATTTAAATATTTTGTATTAGTTTTATTTCACTATTCATAATTCTGACAATGTCATATATATAGTTTTTTACAATGGTCTGTATTCAATGTATATCTAACACAATGTAACAAAAAAATTAACTAACTAAATAACGATAATAATAAATTCACAAAAACAACGGTAACAAATTATAATTAATAATAACTGACGCGGCGCGGATGTCGACTGTACATAGACAGCGCGGGGTGCGAGGGACGCGACCTGCGGCTGTACTCTGGTAAATTAACGCAGAGCCGAGTTAGCGCCGAATACGCGCCATTTCAAAAATTCGTACTCTCGCCCGTAGTCATAGCGACCAGATTTTTGAAACGGAACGTATTCGGCGGTACTTCGGTGTCGTGAAAACTCAGAGTAGGGCCACTGCTCTCGCGGCTGACCCGTCTCGCCGCGCCAACTGCCCTCACCGCCCCTTGCCCATATTTTTGCTGTTTGCGCAAGTATCTGGTGCTAACTTGAGAGCCTTTTAGTTTGGTGGCGCGTATAGTACACATAATTACAAAATTTCATCAAAATCGGTTAAGTAGTTTCAGAGTTTATCCCGGACATACATCTTGACACGAGATTTTTAATATATAGATTTTACCGAATAAGGGATATTCTAAGAATTAGAAATTTGTACACAAAAAAAAGTGTAAGGTACTTACAAGTTTTATATGTTTTTCATAGGAACCTATACTAAACATTAAAGTAATGCATAGAAACAGAATAGAAGTAATGTGTATAAAATATCAAGCGACTTTAATTAAACTATAATGGTGTTTCCATGTATACATTTTTTAAATACCATGCCATTTGACTTCTGCAGAGTTAACTTGGCCAGAGTCTAGATACTACCAAAGAGCCGTATGGAAGTACTACATAGGATTTATAGAAGATATTCATATTGAAGGGAAAAGTTATTTTACCATACGGTTCTTAAAAACCGTAAACGAACTGACTCTCAGATTTGTTGTTCAAAAAATAAGAGATGTCTTGGATATGCATTTCCGCTGGCATTCACTTCACAGAATATTTTGAACGGATTTCGAGTCACAGGAATTTTCCCTTTCGACCCAAATGTATTTACAGAGGATGAATACCTGTCATCCTTTATTACAAGATAGGACATCTGAGGAAATGCAAAGAAATCAAGAAATTCAAGACAGACAGTCCCTTGATTATATTAGCATGGAGCAAGGAATTCAACAAAATCAGAATATCCTGCAAAATGAGTTTAGTATTTCATTAGATTTGCCAGTATCCATAGCCCACCATTCACGTCAACTATCACCACAACCATGGACATCATCCGCTTGTTTAATTAAAACGCCTGAAGAAATTAGTCTATTTCCTAAACAAGTAAGAGAAAATGTACAAAAGGGTCGTAAGAAAGGAGAAACAAAAATACTTACGGATACTCCAGTGAAAAAGCAAATTGAAGAATAAATAAGACTCAGACAACAAAAAAAGAAATGATACAAGAGAGGAAAAGGCACGCAGAGAATCGTAGAACCCAAGTAAACCGTAGTCTACGAGCATTTTGTTCTTCTAGTTCAACAAGAATTGCCACCATCGCCCGCTTCGAACTACAATCTCTGATGACGAGGATATAAATTTCACATCATGTTGTGAATATGAGAACGAAAGTGAACTATCAAGGCAACTCGGTTGCAACATTGGGTTATTGTCAATGTTTCATCTGTAAAAAACTTAGTCCATTGCTATGTTGGTCTAATTTGTTCAGTAACTGAAAATGGCTATGTAGTTCGTTTTGCAAAAAAAAAAAATAAACGATCATAAGTTTAAATGGCCTGTAAAAGTATCGGAAATAGCAAAATATCAAGTGATTAAAAGGATTTGTAATCCCGTTGTTAATTGGACCAGCAAATGCACTGTGTCCATTGTATTCAAAAAATCTTTCCACTTGTTTAATTCAGATTAAGAACTCCACTATTTGACTTAATTAGATTTATAAAACTTTAATTATTTGAAAGAATTATAAACAATTCATTAATAATTGTTTATATTTATTTAACATGATCTTTTTATATTTTAGGGAGACTTCTTTAGGGATGAAGTCTTTCTTAAGCTAGGATTAAGTCTCCATTATACTGAGAGACTTCATCAAGTCTCCCTTAGACTGGGAGACTTGATTCTTTTTACTAAATAACAAAATATTAACATAGTAAAATTGTAGTGTATTTATTATTAAAAAGACTTCGTTTACACGTAACTTTACAAAATTAACAAGAATTATGGCGATTAAGCGTTCCGATGTATTTATTATTACTCATATTTCGACATTTAAAAAAAAAGAATCAAATGTACCCTGTCGCTTATTAATACTGATCTGAATGCAAAATAGATATCGCCAAAGGCGTAAGATTGCGGGTTGCCAACAAAAATCCCAAATAATGCGTTTCAAGTGCAAATGTTATATTATGTCTCAACAAAAACCGTAATTATTGGGTAATAGTTAAAAAATTTGATAATACTCGTAGTTTGTAATTATTTTAATATCAAATAAAAAAAATACAATAAAAACCGAATATCGGCCATTCCGACTACTGTTCCAACCCAATAGGTATATAAAAAAAGCGCGAAGCGCGCGAGCGTGGCGCGGCAGCCGCCGCCAAGCGCCATACAAATCAAATTTGAATGCAATGGAACAGGTTATCTAGATATGAAGCAGCCAAAACTTACAATATACCCCGAAAGACATTAGTAGACCACGTCACAGGACAAAGAGACAAAAAGTTGTCTACTCAAGGTAGACCAACACCGTTGCCCATTGAAACGGAACAAATGTTAGCTGAATGTTTACATGTTATGGAAATGTATGAATTTGGCCTAAGTCGCAATTCTTTGCGGCATTTATCCACTCGATCGAAACGCTGTACCAGAGCACAAATTGGACCTACAAGCTTTAAAGAGATGGAAAAAACTCGATATAAAGCTACCAAAAGAACAAATATTTTCACTTCATTCTCCATTGAGTCTATGACCGAGTTGTGTCTGAACAGAATCAATTGAAGGGCTGAGTGGACAAAGCTGTTATCTGAAAAAACAAAATAAATTGACTTTTTACATGGAATTAGATTTTAAATGATCATAAATCGACCGCGCAAATTTTGATTTGTGTCAAAAATAAAGACCTATAGCAAAGGTATTAACTGACAAACATGCATACATTTCAGGCTTGCAAATATGGTAAGAGCAACATAAAAACATTCATAACTCATTTTGAACTTTTTGTTAGTTAACACCTTTGTCCACTCACCCCTTCAATATTGAATGTGAATTAAATAAGAGTCCAACTACATGTTCAACGAGCGATGGTTAGTCTACTAAAACGCCAAAAAAATCTTTTGAAAATTTTATATTAGAATCAATGAAGCAGTATCAACCTGACAATGCCAAGAAAAAAATGTGAAGATTTCTGCAAGTGGAGAAGTGCTAGCTTATGACGAAGTAATACAAAGACTAAAACAAAAAGAAGCAGATAGAGCTAACAAAGAAAGACAAAAGGAAGAAAATCACAAAAAAAGAAGACACGAAGAAAGATATATCAAATAAACAGAATAAAAAGGATTAAAAAAACTATTAAAAACACCGAAGAAACGAGCAAAACAACAAAGTATAATGTTAAAAAAAATACACACACTTCTTACGCCGATCTAAATTCTACAGATAATACTGTTCCATGCTCATCAAGTTCTCCAACACCGAAAAAGATACTTCAACGAAACATCAGGAGCTGTGTACCACCGAAAACCAAAAATAACAATTTGAGAAGACAAATATTTGCAAAATTATGATAAACTGGATTAAAGGGTATATATTTTCAGGAAAGAAAATGAAGCGAGCAACAGATATTAGTTTGTAAAATTCCAAAGAAAAATACAAGAGAAAATCAGAAAGCAACATACCTATACTGTGACCTACAGATATCACGTTGCAAACTACTTAAGATAAAAAGCGAAAATGAAAAATCTATATCAAATGCAAAGCAACAGCAAAAGAAGCGAGTAAATAAAATTAAGATAGATTAAGAATAGGATTTGTTAACAGACAGCGACCTCACCATTCATGATTCTGATCATTCTGATGTAATGGACTTAGAAAGTTATCGTGAAATTTACTTTACAGAGCATGATTTGGATGAAGAAAATAATATAGAACATTTTGGAGTTTCTGATATCCAATATTATGATGAGATGTCGCACAAACTTAAGGATCAGGATTGGATTCTAGTCAAATTTTCGACGAAAAGGAGCACAAAATATTATTTAGATCCAATTATTGACCTTAATGATGACATTCCTACAATCTATACTAATATTATAAAGCTGAAGAGTTTGTTTGTTTGTTTGAACGCGCAAATCTCAGGAACTACTGATTCAAATTGAGCAATTCTTTTTGTGTTGGATAGTCCATTTATCGAGGAAGGCTATTGGTTATTATTATATCAGCTACGACCGATAGGAGCGGAGCACCAACAAAAAATGTTGCAAAAACGGGAAAAAATATTCTTTTTGAGAGCTTCCGTTGCGTGCGCTGCGTAAACGGTTGATGTTAAGCAAAAATCATGTATGACGGGATTGTTCCCCTTTGAAAGTTCTAACCAAAAGTCCGCGACAGCATATGTGTATCTGTTAAGGTTGGTTTACTATAACTTTTTTTAGGGCAATCAAATTTATTCTAACATAATGCACTATTTGCGAAGATGTTTTTTAAACATGTTATGAATCCTTATTAAATTAAATACATTAATTACCTAGGAATGGAGTGATAGGAAAGGAGAGGAGAGGGAGAACGCGATGGGGAACGTTTCTGTAGTCCACCCGGGCGGAGCCGGGCACGACCGTTAATCATAAATAAGTAACGACGTGTTTCAGAGTTTTTTATTTTCAAATTTTAAGGGGGAGGTGGGAGTCAAAAGTTTGTATGACAGTAACCAAAATTTATATCAGCAAAAAGTACACAGGAACCATCTCGAATGTTAATAATAGATCACTTTAACAGAAATGTGTAGTCTACGCAGGCGAAGCTGCGGGCGGTCGCTAGTAAAATATGTCTATAGAATACAAACCAAAACATACAGGATTACTTTTTGTATATCCTAATGTTGAGGACATTTGTGAGCTGAAGCATGTTGAAGATATTGTATCGATTTTCGATATCACGTCGCGGCCAAATTTCTTTCGACGTAATTTTTGGTACGTTTAATATACAGTAGTCTGATATACTGATACCTAAATAAGCTTCCTATTCAGCTATTCTTTAAAAGTGTTTAAATTACTTAGTTATTTCATACCTTGTTGTAATAGTATTAAGTAAATTTCCAAGTGCCATTCCCTAGATAATAAGTAATCGTGATATGAATGTTTTCTTAAATACCTTTTCAACAATTCATAAAAAAAGTTGAAAATGACTGTGTTTTTAATATTCCATTGTAATACCTACTAAGTAAATTTTCAAGTGCATTCCTTGGATAATAAGTAATTGTGATATTAATGTTACTTATACCTACTCAAATAAGTTTCCTTTTGTAGTTATTCTTTGTATAAGTCGAAAATGACTTTGTCTTTTATTACTTTCTTCTAATAATATTTACAATTACCTGTGTTTTTATAATGAAACACCCTCCTGATCCACTGTGTTCTAACAGGAGCCTCACTGTGTACTGCTGTTAAAACACAGTGGGTCATACTGTATTTTCTAATTTACTGGATTCAAAAGATGTATTTAAATCACAAAAGTATGAATTGACTAGAAGCCCCCTTTTGCGATACCGTCTAACCACTCATATTATAGCTAGCTGGTGTAAGATGGCGAGTTTTAGTTCGAGTTTCAGTGTGCAAGGTCCTCGCGCGCCGCTCTTCATCCCCGAGAAATCCCCGCGGGCAGGTTTCAACCCCCCAAAATCGCGTAACCTCACCTCGATACTGTGGACTGACATTTATGACTATTAAAACCAAACGCTGCCGTCAAATTAATTTACTCGCTGAGATAAAGTATTTTTGACCAAATGCAGCTAAGCACTAAAACCTTTCTTCCATTACAGTTTGACATCGATAGCTTGAGTAGTTTTCGAGTCATATAACTCTTAAAAAATAGTGACCTACTGTTGCCACAATGACCCTACCTAAATATACTTACAGGTACGGCATTAGAAACAATTAGAAATTTCTGCTCGAGTGCGTGACGGTCCATATTTGGAACTATTATTTCTTTAACAACTTTACCAAATATACGTAAATGTATATATTTTTTCTATGTCACATTTAGTCTATTTGGTGATATTTTTTTTTAACAATTTTAAGAAAATCATGTGGTAAAGCGTTAATATAGATTCTGAGTTTTAGTGCTGAACACTAATGACAAAATATGCCTCAAATTATTTCCAATTATTTTTAATATACTGCAGTATTTGATGAATGCTTTCCTTTCCTCCCGTTCCATTTAAAAACTCGAGTTCTAATATTATATTATTGTTCGATTTAGTTAATTTTAAAATTGCATGTACCACAGGTTCAATGCTATTACTACTTGATTCTACACCTAATACAGACTCTACAATTTCATCTGCTGTACCTATAGAAGTTTGTTGTTTTTTACTAGAAATATCAATTTCAGATTTTTTTACAATACTTAATTCATGAGCAGGTTTGTCATTACATTTTTGTTGAATGTTTGTGTCGGTAGTAATTTGAATTTTTTCAGTAACTTCAGTTGGTTTTAATCTTTTTTCCTCCTGTTCACTGATTCTTTTCATAAGTCTTCTTTTTCGTCTTTGGTTAGACCACATGTTAGTATTTGCTACAATACTCATCTCAATGTAGGGTCCTCTTTTAGAAATAGCAGTGTAATTTATACTCAGTCCATCCAAAAGTGCTTTTATCTTTTGTAAAATACTATCCAAACGGTATGAAACATTAGGTAGTTCTGGTAGAATGTGCCTCAGTGGTATGCTTCTTTTTCTAATTTTATTTGTAGGTCGCACTGCAACAAAACATATTACTAAATAATGTTCAAAATATGCCTATTTAAAGAAGTAGTAAAAAGAAATATATAGATAATTAGAAAATTAATTAGTTCTTTTATTAAATATTAACCAACATCATGACTGGAGAACTTTTATTAACAAAGGTGACTGTTTCACAATCAAAATACATCAACTATATAATTTCAGATGATAATAAAGTAATTATATATTAGGTTTCAAGGTATCAACAAAATTGAATTGACAAAACTTAAACACAAAATTTAGAATTAATTTGATAATCTGTGCTTATGTCAGATCTCTCTCAACTGAAAAAAATATTGAGCTCTCATATGCATAGAAGACGTAAACAAATTTAATATCGAAGAATATAACAATTATATTTTCTGTTATTTGGGAGAAACGGTTTACATGGCGTAGGATTCCACATAAGAAAACATAAAATAACATTATTAATTTCAAGGGAATTTCTGAGAGACTGGCTCTACTACAACTGAAATTAGAAAACCAATCCATATCAGTCATTCAAGTTTATGTACCGACTGAAGAATCGCCCGAAAACGAGATTGATAAATTTTACGACACCAGGAAAGTACACGATTTATCAGAAGAAATATTAATCATCATCGGCGATTTCAACGCTAAACTCAAAGTATGGATATGACAAGAGGAATGAAAGAGGAATACTTATAGAATGTGCATGCGATATTAAGCTCTTTATAATGAATACGTTTTTTAGAAAAAAAAAAAGTAGAAGTGGACGTGGATCTCCCCTGACCATTTTATAAAAAGTAAATTGATTTTGTTTTATGTAATAAACCATTATTAATAACATAGAAGTTATTTCAAAAATACAACTTGCTTCAGACCACAGACCAGTACGAGCTACACTAAGACTAGAGTGTTAACCTACCCAAAAGAAACAGGATTTATTTCCACTTGTCCTAAACACCCTTCAACCATGCAGTAGATTTTTTTATTAAGCACTTAGAAAATTACATTGTACCACTTAACGAAAAGGTTACGAAAATACTGACAATGTACAACATTATAACAATAACTTAGAAAAAGGCACAATCAATTTATTAAATACGAAAATAAACAATACAAACAGCAATAAAATTCTAAGTAAAAATAATAAAAAACGCTCCGAACTGACAAGACAGAAACCCAAAAAACAATGTAATAAGGAAAAAACTTCGTGAAAACCCGAGCTCAGCAAACCTGTTCAAAGTTCAGAAAGCTGTGCGGCCATGGTTCGAATCCGAGCGTGTACCAATGAGTTTTACTGACTCAAGTACATAACTATTACTGACTCTGTGCCTCGGAGAGCACGTTAAGCTTTCGGTCCCGGGTGCCATCAACAGATGGCAGTCGTCAAATTCCACCAACCCGCACTGGAGGAGCGCGGTGGATTAAGCTCCAAGCCCTCTCACCCTGCGGGGTGGCCTAAACCAGCAGTGGGGCATAATCGGCTAGTGAAAAAAAATAAAAAAACTTAACAAAATATTCAACACAACGATAAAAGTATGAATTGACTAAAAGCCCTCTTCTGTGCTTACCATCTAATCACTCGTACTCTAGCTAGCTAGTGTGTACCCGTTGCGAGATGGCGAGTTTCAGTCCGAGTTTAGTCCACGAGGTCCCCGCATGCCGGCCTTTACCCCCGCGAAATTGCGTTTGACATTCTCGATACCGTGAAATGACATTTTTCACGGTATCGAAACCAAACGTTGCAGTCAAATTTATTTACTCTATGAAGATAACTAACAAAGCAATCAAAGAAAATTATGAGAGACAAAGAATCGAAATAATTGAACAAAATTTAATCAAATTCAGAAGATAAAACGTGACAATAAAGAACTAGGAACCCACAAAAAGTGGATACAGAAACTGGAAAATGGAACAAAGGAAACAAATTCTAAAACTGAAATAGAAGAACAGGCAACATCCTTGCAGAGTGACCTTCACAAAAAGCAGATACAATCACTGCCGACGAAAGCGGAATAAAAAACAAAAATGTGGAAATGAGTGTCAACGAATTTGAGTAAATAGAAGTAGCGACAAATATTAAAAACTTAAAATCCAATAAAAGTCCCAAACCAGATGGAGTTACAACTGAATTTATCAAACTTGGAGCTATAAGTAAGTATATATGTACTGTTTTGTTTGGCAACTTGTTACCATCTTGTAGATAGCGACATGATCAAGTTGATCAAGAAATGTTAGGGTTTATGATTGAAAAAAATCGACAAGGTGTGTCGCCTAGTGTTCTCATGATGAAAGAATACACTCTTTCTATTGATCAATTCTGGCCGTTTACGGATTGTGTCGCATTTGCTTTTTGTAATAAAATTTTATTACAGTGAATAATATCATGGCAGTTTCTCTCACTACGCAGACTGAAAAACAATGTAAAAATTACAGGTACTAGTTTTTTTTTTTTTTATAATTCTATTTCACTTACAAATGTTAACTTTGAATCATATCAAAGCCAATCAGGTACAAAAAATAAAACCAAGGAAATTTGATGAAAACTTCAGACCTGCAAAATATGAAATGACTTACTCCCCGATCTAATATTACTCAAAGCAACTTTTACTGCAAGTTGCTTTTCAAATTGATATTCATACTACTTAAACTTGTATTCTTATATCTATCTATATGTATAATAATATTATTCAATGTGCTTTATCATTATCATCAGCCCATTTTTACCCCACTGCAGGGGCTTAGG
This sequence comes from Luffia ferchaultella, assembly GCA_949709985.1. Taxonomy (NCBI): domain Eukaryota; kingdom Metazoa; phylum Arthropoda; class Insecta; order Lepidoptera; family Psychidae; genus Luffia; species Luffia ferchaultella. Next base: position 7,972,649 of record OX453253.1, on the reverse strand, counting down.
CCTCCCCCAGGGTGAGGAGGGGGGCTTGGAGCTTAAGTCCACCACGCTGCTCCACTGCGGGTTGGGAATTGTAACGACCGCCATCTATTGACAGCGTCCGGGACCGACTGCTTAACGTGCCCTCCGAAGCACGGTGTCAGTGATAAACACATGTTTATCCATTTATCATGATTTATCAGTCTTACCTAAATTTTGAATATTGTATGCTTTATATGTCCAAGCTAAGCCCCATCTTGTAGTACGGCCTTGACAAAATTCAGTATGTGTATTCTGTATACCTTCAGATTTTAACTCTTGCAGTAATACTTTTAAATTGTATTTATGACCTAGCATTGATGTGTAGATACTAAAAAAAAGAAATAATAGATATACTGAAAGAAGATTAAAGGTTAGGCCTATACTATCACATATTTACATTTAACATACAGCTGATACTTAGCTCACCTAGAAATAACTACAGAACAGAAAGCAAAATTTCATGATGATAACTTTCTATAAAAGTGTAGTGTAAAATATTGTTAGGCCAAAATGACAGTTTTATGTAGGTATTTACATCATTGACATATTTACTCACATTATTTTATCTTTATATGCTTTGCTTTCAGTTATTAATTTTCTTACAAATTCTAATTCTCCTCCTTCAGTAATCAATTCTTGAAAAGATCCTGTGAAGCCATTTTTGGGCGAAGACCTAGAACATTTTTATTGATGTTACACATACAAAAGTGTAATTCAGCATTGTTTATATTACATCATCTCATCATCATCTCATCTTCTCTTATTGCCAGACAAGCATTAGCAAACACTTACATCTCAGTAAGATTTGCTCGCAGCGTAAGTAATGTTTTCTATACAAATGGCAGGAATGACAAACGGCAAAGCCCTATTGCGCACTCCGCAAGTGTCAAGATATTAATTTTTATTTTATTATAAATCTTTATTATCTCAATTACGAATTATATTGATAACTAGTACATATGCCATACATATATTGAATCGAGGTAGAAAAATAAAAAATAAGTGAATCCTTTAAGGTCATAATAATGATAATTAAATTATAAAACACCTGGCTGTGCTTCGAGATTCAAAGAGTTCTTCTACATTACTATAAAATGGTGGATTGCACATACAAAAATCAAATATCCTATCCTCTTGTTCTTTGAAGAGGTACTGAATCAATGAATCACCAGGATTTCTTGATACTGAAACAAAAAACATTGTTATTTTATGTGACATTATATGACACGCAGCTTAAATTTTAAGTCAATGAAGTAAAATTATTGGAAACACCAAAAGAAATGTATTTTAAATCTTTCATGATCTAGACAAGTGTACGTAATATTAATAACAGGTAGCGCATAGTATAAAACTCATACTCAAACATATATAGTAAACAATAAAACTCCATAAATAAAAGGTATATTTAAGAAAATATAAATGAGCTAAATTGTAGGAAATCATGGAGTGTAAAAAAAAGGAATGTAAAATGACTTTCCATATGAATTGTGTGTAGGTTTTTCTAGATAAAAAAACAATCACTTACTTGTTATGAGATCTTGCAAATTGTTTTGATTTACATTTTTTTGTGCTACTTCAAAGTTTTTCTCATCTGTCTCAGTGCCAATCATATTCCACTTGCTTTGGGCTGCAGCGAGTAATGGGTATACAGCACATGCCCCTGTACCTTTTTCACAACAAAATCATTTTTAACACAATTTGTTAAAATGTAAAGATATAGTTTAATGTATCAATTTAATTTAATTTTGAAAACAACACTACGACTTTAACAATACCTAGTGTGAAAGTTAGTTTTATTTGGGGCAACTTTAGCGCTAAAATTGTGCAGATAAAAACCATGTCTCCCTTAAAATACTGTTGTATACCAAAAGTACACCTACATAAACAGCTTTATTTCTGTGTGATTAGAATACAAATTTATTAAAGCTAAGTCAACGAGACCCGATAAATAATGCAAACAAACTTTCAGGGTTTGAAAGCTTTTTTACTAGCAATTAATATAATTATCTAGTTATTTACGTGGGCAATTAAATGTTTAATAAATATACAGGGTGTTTGGCGCATGGTTTGCTAAATTAAATCGATCAAAAGGAGGGGTCATTTGGTATTTTTTCAGCCTCCTAAAAATTTTTTTTTGGCTCCACTGGATTTCATATGCATTTTTTAAAATTTCCAATAAGTGAAAATCCAAAAAGCGTTTGAATTTGAATAAATAAAAAAGTTTTTACTGTAACCTGTATATTATTTATGTTTTATTTTCATTTCATGTGTAATGTACAGTTCCATCAAAAACAAAATCACCCATGAACAACATCTAGTTTTTTTATTGGTATGTAAACATTCTGGAAGAAGTAAAAATAAATTTCAAGTTCAACTTTGACACATATAAAAAAAAAAGTAAAAGCGACCATGGCCTGTAAATGTAGAAAAAAAACTCTGGCCTATTCCCTCTCTAACAATAAGCGAAGGCATAAGGGTACTATTTGATATGCAGGCTAAAAACTTGTTTCTTGTACAAATAACAGGATACAAAAAGAAAAAAAAATTGTTAAGTTAGTAAAACGTTTTTATGGCATATTGCATACCTACTGTTAGAGAGGGGGTAGACCAAAGATTTTTTTAATCATTTGGAGGGCATGATCACTTTTAGTTGTTTTTTAAAATTGTGATTCAAAGTTGAACTTGAAAATTTTTTTTATTTCTTCCAGAATCTATGCGAACCAGTAAAAGGAAATAGATGTTGTCTATGGGTAATTTTGTTTTTGATTGAACCGTACAACATTACACATGAAAATAAAAAATATACAGGTAATACTAATAACTTTTTTATTTATTCAAGTTTAAATGTTGAATTTTGGATTTTTTTTAAACTAAAAACAGCTTGAAGTATATTAAAAATTAGAAAATAATTATGATTCTCAAATTTAAAAAAATGTAGGTTTAAAAATGTTGTCAACTTGCAAGTCAACCAGCTTCCTGTGCAATGAATCACCGTATTAAGTAAACAGAAGAGTATTTATATTGCTGAATATAAATTTATGAATTCTCAAGTAACATTTTAGATTGTACATAAAATGATCTATGTTATGTTAAAGTCATCAGAATTTTGATTATTGTAACCTTTCAATAAGATTTTGATGAGACCAATACTTTTCAGATAATTTTTAAAAGTAAATCTAATCCTAGTATAATGCAGATTATGATATGATCACAGCAAACAATGCTCATTACAAAAAATTTCACAACAAATAATTTATTGAGTAATTTTAGAATTATAATTCTATAGGATTTAGAATGACTCGAGAGCTCTTATGAGAATAGTGTACAGTAAAACACCTCTTTTCGGTTTGTTTCAAAATGTATTATAACTGTTGGCTTTACTTGATGCTATTTCATAATATTGTTCTTAGGGGCTTTTTGATATAATCAGAATGTTTACTAGGTTCATTGCCAAAACTAGGAGTATTGTTTCTAAGGTATAAAAGCACAGTATTTATAGTGACAAAGTTTCAATTAGCAATTATCAGTAACAAGAAACCAAATCTGTAATTTGATATATGCTATCTACCATTTGACAAGTCTAGTTATCTATTGTCTGATGAATGTAATATCTCAATTGAGGGGTCTAAATGCATATATACCACTATCCAAAAAAATGTAAATCGATTTTTTTGTCTGTCAACACTATGATTCCTTATAATAATATCACCTTATATCATCCTTATATAATAAAAATAATAAAATCTCGGACATGCCACACAGCGCCATCTAGTCCCAAACTAAGCAAAGCTTGTATCATGAGTACCAGACAATATCTACATGTTAAATCTAAAATGTTTAAACCGCCTCTATCCCATAGAAAATAGCATCTCTAGATTGATGTGGGTTTCAAAAACTATTCTATTCATCACCTCAAGAACAAATATGCCACTGTCCAGGCTCAACGGACAGGATCTATCTTGGGCACGACTAGTATTTTGCTTTTAGATACGATCGTGCAGAAAGTACTCTATTCATGTGAATGAAGTGTAATAACGCATCTATTCTGGACTGAATTACATAACTGCCTCTATCCACATTTAAATTGGAAATACTTCTGGGAAATACATGTAATATTTTAATGAAACTTAAAATGAGAAATTAAATTTAACCCGAGACCTCCATCTTCGTAGGCAGGGTCCCTACCCACTAGGCTAAGCGGTCGTCAAATAAAATAAAATATAATAAAATATCACAAATAAAATAAAATTGCAGTTCAATACAAATTTTGAATGGAATGACGAAAAAAGTTTTTGACGTCTTGAAAAATTTGGATAATTGGACAAAGGCGGACCTACATTTAGACTAGGGATGTCATAAGTGCTGTGACATAGACCGTGACATTTTGTTAAATATGCTGAAAAACTAAAGAATTTTGCCATGTTTAGAAAAGAAACGAGTACACTAGAAACTAAAATAAAAAAAGCAATCACAAATCATTCTAATAAGTATTATGACGTGAAAACCTTTGACGAAAGTGACATTTATATAGATTAATCGTCTTTGTATGTCTAAAGATAGAAAGATAGAAAAATAATATACCTACCGCCTAAAAATTCCACTTGGAGGTAACACAAAAATATGTTATTAAATTAATTTTCAATAAATATTAATTACCTACTTATTATTACATAATATTATCTTATTATTACATAATATGAAGGAATACCCTCTGGAAAATTGTTCTGAAAATTTGTCCAGAGACAGTTCTGTGTGTTCTAGAATGTTTGTTTCTCAATCAGGATAAGTCAGTCACTGACTGGAACACAGGGACATAGTACCATAAGCCAAGACAAATATCAATTTACTGGAACATACAGCAGCCCTAATTTAGACCTCTCAATTATTTTCTTTGTTTTATATTGCCACAAGTAAACGTAATTCATAAATTATTGTTAATAATTTTTTTCCCATCTTTCTTTCAAGTCAAATATTGGGTTACTACGAACCTATTCATTGCAAAATATCTATTTGTTAATACACAGTTAACCTTCATCTAAATATGTTACATCGTCAACAGTTATATTTGATTGACAAAACTTTGTCACCATAAAAATTAAGTTCTTCCACAGAAAGATTTTAATTTATAAGTGTATCATACCTATGTCTAATCCCTTTATGTTATCTGTCCTATTGATTGCAGTCATCAAGTCTTCGATCCACAAGATGTAGTTAAGTCGCAAAGGAAGTGTGGGCACAAGACGGTCTTCGGGGATTTCTACAGTTAAATTAAAATCAAAATGCAGAAGACATTTTGTCAATACTCTTAGTGAATTTGGATCTTTGAAGTTGATACTTACTTTTCCATTCAGGTCCTGAAAATTATGTACAAACTAACAAATCAAGACACTAAAAAGAAAAATATAAATTAAAATGAATATTTCTATAGTTACATATACATCAACTTTAATATAAATTTTTGATACGGTGGCCCATAATAATATACAGAATGAGTCAAACGAATGGGCCCTGGAACGAAAGTACTGTAAACCATAATAGTAAATGTTGCTTAAAGGAAACTTTATTTTATTTTTGTTGTATTCAAAGAGGTGTGTCTGTTTGACTGTACATACTTTATGCTTATTATAACAACTAATCACTCAACTACCGTGTCTTGTGTACAATATGCCAATTAGTTGCAAGCTACACACTATATTTAAATTTGTGCATGTTCCTACAGTATTTTGTATGGCAAAGTTTTTAGAAAATATTCCACACACTATTTAATCCTAAGCTCTTATATGCAAGATTTAATAATTATAATTTTTATTTTTAAAGCATTTTAGGCAAAATTAAAAACCAACAGCCTAAACTGATTGACCACTTTTCACCGATATTGTTCCATTCAAAATTCAGCCAAAAAAGGTTGATGGTCCACTATTTCTAAATTGGTAGATTAGTTAGGTTAGGTTTATATTAATGCGAGGAGCAAAGCAGGGCGAGGAGCCACCCAGAAATGAACATTGTAAAGTTATTACTGTAAGTTTGAAGTGTTTTGATGACAGTAATGCCTTGTAACAGATACATATTTTTTATTTATGGTTTTTTCTGTGGTTTTGAAAACCTGTGCTCCTAATGCAAATCATGTTCATATTGATGATTAATTTGAAATTTGACCAAGATAGGTTGTTAAAAAAATAGGTTATGTTATGAAGAAAGCATTATAGGTTAGAAATTAGATGCCCTAACGTGACCAATCCAATACATACCATTTTTGCAATTCTTTCGAAGTCTGGATAGCATTTACATAGCTTTGAAAAGTCTGGAGGAACTTTATAAATGTTCCTAGGATGCATAAAGGTATTTAAAGCCATTATAGAACCATTCGTTGATTAAACTTCCTGTATTCTAATCTATTAATAAACTCTATGAATGAAATTTCAAATGACCAACACTGATAATCAAATGTAAAATATGTATAATTTACAACGAGTCTTTGTTTACGACAGTTTACTATTTATTATTGTTATTCGCTTTTTCTTACTAAAGAAAAAAGCAGGCAAGGGTCAGCGACCATACAGCCTTTTCTGAATGTAGTTTCAAAGTTTATCAATCCATTTCAATCAAGGCTAGTTAAAGCCAGTTCTGAAAAATTATGTCCATTTCCTTTTTTCTTTAGTCGTGCAATCTCGAAAAGTTAATACTTTTCTTTTCTCTTTTGACAAATCAAATAAAGCTTAGATACAGCCAAGTTATAGCTAGTGTTATAATTTTTTTTCCCTTCTCTATAATCTTGAAGTTATAATTCTATTAATGAGTGCTATAAGAAATCAAATAACGGAGCATAAGTGGGTGTATGATCAAGTAATTTTTGAAGACTGCGGGGGATGTCTTCGACTCTTTTAAAAATGTCCATAAGCTTGTCCATCAGCAAAAGGCGCTGTATTCCGAGGGACTGACAGCGATAAAAGATATGGTCTAAATTTTGTTCCTCCTCAGAGCACAAGTTGCAAATAGGAGACTCTGTCATCCTCATCCGGTGGAGGTGTGAATTAAATTTGGCATGACCCAATCTTAAGCGACAAATTGTAGTATAGAATCTTCTACTCAGATATTTCTTGCCATTAGTAAACCAAGGTATTTTACCAACTGCCGTTCCATCTATGCCTGCGTACCACAATCCCTTTTGATTTATAGACTTTGAGTTGTCCCAATGTAATTGCCAGGTTTTAATAAAATTTTCCTTTATTTTGGGGAGAATGTCAGTATATGGTAGGGGGGCATTCAAATTACGACAGTTTACATTTACTTTACAATCGCATTGCATCATTGCATTTGCAGCATTTATTTCACAGATGACTTAAAACAGGTTCACAGCATCACAGCCAATCATAGCACACAGCATTTGCAGATGTCATTGGATGTCATTTGAGGTCATTTGCAGTTTTTGCCACATAGTTTTTGCACTTATTTGCAATTTTGCACAGAACAACAATGCAATGATTTCAGATTAATTAACACAGCCACAGTCAGGGTTGCCAGATTAAATTTATCAGTTTACGCGGCAGTAAGAATGGGTGGAATTTGATATAGCTTCTATCGATAATCAACTAGAGGGGAGGGAGGGCGATGGTGATTATCACATACCATACCTTCCCCTCTCTAGGAACCCCCCTCCCGACATACACAAATCTAACCGAACCTAATGATTTGAAATAAATTGACCATTAACCGAAATAATGCAACCGAATATTTGGTTAGTTTTTATGTCATTCATTAACGTGCAACTAGTACTTAATTCTGTATCTAATTCAGCCACTTAGCTTATCGTATTATTATTTTTTAGGTTACAACTAAGCATTCATGAACGCCGATTACTGAATAATGTCTATGGAATAATGCAACCGAATATTTGGTCAGTTTTTATGTTATTGATTAACGTGCAACTAGTTCTTAATTCTGTATCAAATTTAGCCACTTTGGTTATCGTTTTTATGGTTCACAATTGATTGCGATGAAATTTTTAAATATTGTCTAAAATTTTTAAGTATTGTATAAAAATTGAAAAACGAGCAAACAATGAATTTGATCGAACAATCAATAACAAACGAACTAAAAAAGAAAAAAATTAAATTAAAAATGAAACATCAATTACCTAAGAGAGAATTTTTAAATATTGTTTATAAAAAACTGAAAAACGAACAAACAATGAATTTGATCGAACAATCAAGAACAAGCGACGGACAAACGAATTAGAAAAAAAATATTAAAAAACTCTTATTAGTGCCAACTTGAAAAAGAATTTTTAAATATTGTTTATAAAAAATTGAAGAACGAACAAACAATGAATTTTATCGAACAATCAAGAACAAACGAATAAGTAAAAAATAAATGAAATAAAAACATTTTTTGACCCCCGACTTAAGAGAGCCTTTCTCAGTGACATTAGTCTGACGAGTCAGATGGACGTCAGACTGACGTTTGCATCAAATTATTAAACATTTTGATATTAAGGGAGTAAATTATAAAATAAATTGATACGAAATAAATTCGCGACAAAAATGGCTTGTGTTGCAGTTATTTGCTACAATCACAGTTCCTCAAAATCAAAAGAAAATGAAAGAATTTCATTCCATCCGTTCCGTTCTAATAATTTGTTGTAATATAATAGTAATAATAATAACGTATACATGACAACAACGTCTAGGCCTTAAACTAAGTATTAGCTTGTGTTTTGGGTACCAAGCGATGACACCACATACCTATAACAACCATGACCCGGTACCAGTATCGATATTCATCATATAAATACTGACCCGACCTGGGACTCGAACCCGGGACCTCCAGCTTCGCAGGCAGGGTCGCTACCCACTAGGCTAAGCGGTCGTCAATATATATATAATATATACTGAACCTTTCAACTAGTACAAACGAAGTTAGTAATATTTTTTAAACTAACTTTGGTAATTTTTTTGACATATATGAAATGTACATTGTATGGTTTAAAAAGTTGTATATATTCATATTTCCCATAACGTATCCTTGATGTATCACATAATTAATTCGATTTTTTCCTAATTTGATTTTCCTGTTATCATTAAAACTATGCATTTTTCATAACAAGTTTCTTTCATTTATTGTGTCACATGATGCATCCACTTCGAAGGTTTTTTTTTTTAAATTTGCCATCTAAAATTGATCCCTAATATCAAAATACTTTATTAATTTTATACTTTCTTAATTGAGCCACAATACTTTCTATTTGTACTAAAAATCAAGTTCTTTTTGTATAATAGATTCAAAGAAAATAGGCTGTGATTGACGGATAAGTATATAGACCAGAAGAGTGGACCTATATGTGTTCCGTTTTTTCAAATCAGATGCACGCAATCCTAAAAATTGTAATTTACATTGCCTCAATTTCTTGGCTTACTAAATTGTTCCTTTATAAATTATTCATCACTAGTTTGTTTCGTAAATGTGCACCGCTCATTTATTAGTAACTCTAACTTAGGTTCTGGTTTTGAACCTCAGTCTATCATATATTTTTTGAATATTTGTGCCGGGTCATAATCAATCAGTGTGTGTTCGTGTTGTCGTTGTTTGTACCCATAATACTTATCTGGGGGCACGGCCGTGCCCCCACCAAGTCGAGCGAAAAAGCGTCACGGCCGTACCATCCTTTTCTCGAAGCAATGCAGACCATTTTCGACCCCCTGTAACTTCGTTGTGGATAAAACTAGAAGACTGAAATTTTCAGTAACCATGCAGGCATATTATATAAGCATTCTTTCAAATTTCATTCAATTTGAACCTGTATTTTTAAGAAATTATAACGGGTCAAATTTCTTCATTTTGTCACTCACTGACTCACCGATCATCAAAATTCTAAGGCACTTCTAGCAGACCTAGAAGCTTCAAATTTGGAATATAAGTAGTGTTTGGTGTATGAATCAAGGAAAAACTAAAAAATCTAGAAAAGACCGCAAAAAAAAAAATTAAGCCCATACAGCCAAGTCTTCAGTAAAATTTTTCAATATTGGCTTTATTCGTAACGATGTTTTATTACGGCAGTTATTATTATATTGCGTGCGAAGCCGCGGGTTTAAGCTAGTCCCATATAAATATAGGCGCATGGTAGTGCCCCTGCCAAATCGAGCAAAAAATGGGTATTCCCGTCATGAAAACACGTGTATTAAATTATTTATTAATGCAAAAAACGTAACTACGTGCGTATTCGTACTTATTACGAGTGCGTAAGGTTGTATAATATATCTTAGAAAAACTATATACATACAGATATACATATATACAATAAGTAGAAGGTACCGAAAAGGAAAAAAATAGAACTGTCTACAAAATACAAAAAGAAATGAGATCCCATCAAAAACAATACTTGTCAAAAAAACCAAGTCTCGCAACTCAGTTGTTCTGCGGTAAAAAGTTGTGAGATCCATGTAATACCAAGTCGGTTATTAATTTATTCGGTTATAAATATATTGAGACTTGGCCATCGCACTAAATAATTGAATTTACATGTGCTTTCAGGCGATTGAATTTACACGTGTTTTCAGGCGATGGCCAAGTCTCAATATATTTATAACCGAATAAATTAATAACCGACTTGGTATTACATGGATCTCACAACTTTTTACCGCAGAACAACTGAGTTGCGAGACTTGGTTTTTTTGACAAGTATTGTTTTTGATGGGATTACTAATACACCGTACCATGATCCTTATTGGAAACGAAAATAATGTACAAGTTTAGAAAAATAAACGTACCTATATATTTTATCATATTACTACAAACAACAGAAATATTTGACTTTAAATATATCGATAACTTTGTTGGCTACGCACTATTAACCTTCATCGTTTAAATAAGTCGAAACAGTTGAAACGAATTTGGGGGCTAACATTCTGATCTTAAGCAGCAATGATTTTGTAACATGTTAGAACTAGTTAAACATACGTAAACTTTACATTCCTTCTAGTACTATAGTAATTATTCTTAGTGTTACGCATCTACGTATGCGCGTGATCCTCCCTCTGGTGATCAAAGCAAGCAAAGACTAGCAAAGACCAAGAGCAGCAACTTCTCCGTTGGAAATGTTTTTGTTTTGTACATTCTCATTTTTTTGTTTACAAAGAGTGCTAAAAAGTTTGTTGTTATGCGTTGCAACATGACGTATCTTCATTAAAAATAAAAATGGTTTATTTATATTGTTTTATTTATTACTTATCTTGTATTCAACTAAATATAAAAATTTCCATAATGATGTTAACGCTTTCTTTACTTCTTTTTGCAAATTTTTAATTATCAACTGTTAACAAAAGAAAATGTTTATTGGTGTAAAGGAAATGGCATTTGAATTGATTGACTGATGATTTGTCATTTTAAAAAACAAAAAGTTAGGAAAAGTAAATCAAAACTAAAATTTAGTAGTATAGCAGATTCAAAATAATGTTACGAACGGACAGAGTAATGACCGCCATCTAGCGTCAACCAGTAAAACCACTTTGTAGAAGGGTTTTACAACAAGGACAACGTGAAACCCCTACTCAATACTAGATGGCGTTAGAGGAAAGAATCGCGGGGCTTTCTAGAATTATCCAATCTGGTCGATTACGTTCGTGTGAGTGGAGTGATTTCTAGAATGCTCGAGAAGGCACGTTACGACTTATATAAATAGCCGCAGGAAGACAAGCAGCCAGTTCAGTTTTTGGGCTACTTTCGAAGCGACTTCGAAGCGAAACTAGTGATACAAGTGAAATCTACGACTTGGCTGCGATCTAGGAACATCGTTAGTGCTAATGTTTGAACTTAGTGCTTTGTGTTGGACCTAGTGTTAGTGAATAAACTCTTCAAAAGAGTCAGCAGGTCTTTCTCTCCAAATTCTTCGAACCCTAACACGTAACAATAATAAATAGGATTGCTGATTTCGACTTATGATATCGCGGTAATTTCAACGACACATTATCATGAAAGTACTACGTGCTATTGATAATAAAAAAAACATCCAAGCACATCACTAAAACTTGCTCAAAGTTATGTGAATTTGCACACATGCTCATGTCCGTTTCGGCGGTCATCAGTTGGTCTATGGTTGGTCTCCTACCTACGCTAGTTTAAATGACCGTACCTCTTTTTTAAATTCACTTTTAGCTATAGATATTCCTTTCCCTACCAATATTCCTTCACTTCTTTCTTATTTTTCCAAAAATGTCTTCTCTATTATTTCATCATTCATTTTTCATAACAATTTAAAACTGTAAATATTAATAATATCTTATTTTAACAATCACTAATAAATGCACTTTATATGTTCATATTATGTTTATTTACTTTTTTGTGGTATATTAATGTTTTCCTTATAAAGTAAGAACACTTTACTGTTACGTTGGTTCGGTATTAAAGTCGTTTTCTTTTTCTTGACGTGACGCTGGCACAAATGTACTTATTTAGTACAATTGCCATTAATAAAAAAAAAAAAAAAGTATGTGTGCTGTTCACAAAATTCATGCAAAATAAATACATACACGCTCTCTGTGAAACAATGGGAATCAATCAAGAGGAACAATAAAATCAATCTGTGATAAAATCAATTGAAATATACAAGAACACCAAGAAGGAAGAAGAAACTCAAAACATAAATTATCATTTAGTCCGAGTAAGAGAGAGAAAACTGAAAGTATTATAATGGACGCAGAGAGAATTCAGTCTGATCCAAAAATTAATGCCGATACTGGACAATCTACCGAGTCCCCTAAACCGATCTCGGCACCACCTTCAGTGGAACCTGCAAATGAACCGGCTAATGAATCATCTAATCCATCAACTACTAAAGAAATACAAAAACAACCACCTAAAAAACCTAAAAAACGTAAACCTAAAGTTCCGAGAGATGTGACTGCTCCACGTCTACCTTTAACTGGTAACTATTTTGAACATTTAAGGTAGAAATATTTCGTAAATGTATTTTTGTTTTGGACTCTATCATTAATTATAATTTAAAGCCCTATGAATTATTTTCCAAAACTATCACCCTAAGAGTATTAATAATATGAAAGAGGGGGGCGAGGTGAAGACATTAAACCAACTTTTAGAATTTTTAGAAATGCGGAAATACGAAAAAAAAACAAAATTATAAATGAGTAATACATACCTGCTACTAGACTTTTGATAGTCTTCAAATTCAAAACACTTGAAACTAACACTAAATGGCCAGCCACTTCTAATAAGTCTCAACTATTTAGGATTGACCAAAGCTGGTCGCAGGCGTGCGACCGGCTTTGATCAATCGGTCGTCCCCGCTGTTCTGTTACGACAACGCGCGACCTCATACTGCACAACAAACAATCTCCAAGCTGCTAGAGTTGGAGTTGGAAGTTCTCCCTCATCCGACATACTCACCAGACCTTGCACCTACTCACTATTACTTTTTTTTAAATTCGGACAACTTTTTAATGGGAGAAAAATTCAATTCCCGAGAGACAGTACAAGATGCCTTTGAACAGTTTGTTTCCTCCCATCCAGTTGATTTTTACAAGAAGAGCATCAATAAAGTGCCACTGCATTGGCAAAGATGTATCAATTGCATGAGTGGATTACAGAAATAAAGATGCTTGAAAAAAAAAAAATACTTTAACTTATTTCATACATAACGGCAACTTCATAGGTTAAGACCTAATATAACATATACATATAATAATAAAAATATTAAAACTCTCCTAAACACCTAATATTATCATTTCATAAATTTAAAAAAAAAACTGGACTTCTCTATCTCTTAATACGCTTTACATAAGTATAATTTGTTTTCTGTTGTTTACGTGCCGTGATAGCTCGACTGCAGCGAACCTGTTTCAAATCTATAAGGCCATGTGGCCATGGTCCGAATTTGAGCGTGTACCAATGAGTTTTTTCTGACTTAAGTACATTAACTATCACTGACTCCGTGCCTCAGAGAGTAGGTTAAGCAGTCGGTCCCGGCTGCTGTCAGTAGATGGCGGTCGTTACAATTCTCCAACCCATTATTGAAGGCCTAAGCCCCTGCAGTGGGGTACAAAAAAGGTTGATTAAATGGAATGGAATGGTTTCCTATAGGCAACCAGATATGTAAGGACTTTTTTTCAAGAAAATCAGAGATGTATTCAATAGGATGATTCATTACAGAGTTCTTGAGACCACCTTCCTTCTCCATCTTCAGAACATCCCCATGTTACTATAATATTACATTGTCATCGAAGTTACATATGTATTCTAAATTTCAGCTCAATCGGATGTTCCTTTACAGAGTTCCGGTGACCACCTTTCGACTCAATCATCAGAACATCTCCATGTTACCATAATATTATATTGTCATCGAAGTTACATATGTATTTTAAATATCAACTCAATCGGATGTTTCGTTACAGAGTTCCGGTAACCACCTTCCAACTCAATCATCAGAACATCTCCATGTTACCATAATATTACATTGTCATCGAAGATACATATGTATTCTAAATTTCAGCTCAATCGGATGTTTCGTCACATAGTTCCGGTGACCAACTTCCAACTCAATCATCAGAACATCTCCATGTTACCATAATATTACATTGTCATCGAAGTTACATATGTATTCTAAATTTCAACTCATTCGGATGCTTCCTAACATAGGCGAATTTACTTTCGTACTTCTTAGTACTCATTTTATTTCTACTAAGCTCAGGTGTGGTCCCACTGCATACTGATTTTGTGTAAGTACATGATACGATCGCGTTCTGTCAATGTGGCGCAAAGTGACGTGCTCTCACTATGAAGGCGCGTGGCCGATTACGCCGAGCCGAAGCGAAGCGACCGCTCGTTCGCACTATTTTGTATTGGATCCGCTTATACTAATTTGTATGAAGAATTGTTCACACTCCAATTCTCCAATTGGGCAAGTTTGTGATATTTTTACACAAAATACCAATATATTTATTAAGAAATGAAGATGTCAAGGACTTCCTTATAGTTTTAACTTTATTTTTTCATAAAATTCATTTAATAATTCTTGATACTTACGGCTCAGTTATTACAATACGGGAGTGCGATTTACACGTTTTTAGTGACTTTCTGATTTTTTTTACACTTATCCATAAGCATTATCTTAAATTCGAAAGTTTCAAGGACAAGTAACATTCATTGGCTAGCTGTGTGATTTTCTTCAAGGTTGTGGAACATCGTTTTCTGTATAATTCTCTTACATTCCCGACCCTCAATTCTCAAAAGGGCCCCTTAAGCAAGCCTTTGAAGCTTTATTTTTTTTGCATGAAAATGGAAGTATTACTGTGGAAATGCACGGGCGACTGACAATTTTGTCAGGTGGCAGCCGCCAGTGGCTATGCACTTCCCTGCTACAACTGTAGTACTTACAAAACTTTTTGTCATGCGTTGTATTTACGTTTTTCTTAGTAACTATGTTGTACTTCTTTCAGGAAAGTGATTTTATTATGAAAATTAGCCATTAAAATTAACCATTAGTAAATATGAAAAATTATTTAAAAGGTGAATCCTAGGTAGTGACATTTGGTTTTCTTTTAATCCCATCATTTGGATTAATAAAGGTAACATGGCCCATAAGCGTTTAATGCTTTTAACAGGCTATGTCCGGTTCTTAAATGAACGTCGAGACCAACTGAGAGCACAACATCCCGAAATGAATTTTGCTGAAGTCACAAGGCAACTGGCTAGTGAATGGAGCAATTTACCAGTAGAAGAAAAACAACATTTCCTGGATGCAGCTGATCAGGATAAAGAAAGGTTTATACATATTTTTTTTACTTATAAATAAATTTGGATATAAGAAAAAATGTTTAGGTTTTGTATATTTATCCATTAATATATCAATTCAAATTCAGATACTTAAAAGAATGGGCAGAATACAAAAAGACAGATGCATATAAAGATTTTAGACGACAACAGCTGGAACTTAAAGATAATGGAGGAGCAGTACCATCAAAAAAAACTAAACACAATATAGCTCCACTCTCTGAGAATACTGTTCAGAATACAGGTAAATTTGCAAACTTATTTAATAACCATGTTAGAAATCTTGTCATAGAAGTAGCGAAATGCGACAGCATGCTATCAATAAGGTGACCGCTTATACACCGCGCTAGTAGTGTATGCCACTGTAGTCATTCGTCGGCAAATTGCCGTTAGCAAGTATTTCATCGCGAAAACACCGAATTATGCAGTGAAATGTTGTAAAAACACGTTCATAAACAAAAAAAACTACATTGAGTGAAATAACTTTCATGTGTAAGAATGAAATTGTGTGGACGCTTCCCCGCGCAAACATGTCTCACACCCCCGCTAAATGGAACGCTGCATTTCGTGCAGTAAATGTTTTACCATGTCTTTATTGGGGAGGTTAGAGGAAGCTTCTCTTTCTCTATGACTCTTGTAAACACTACTCTCACAGAACAAAATTGGCATTTACACAGGATAATAAAAATTTATGAAATGTTTTAGTTTGCGAACATCAAACATAAACCCTAAATGTATATAATGTTACAAATTTTTCCGAAATGTAAGGATTTTCACATAAATCTCTATTTTTTATTCATTTAGCCTCACCAGTAGTCGCAGATGTGAACTTAGTATCAACTAATGGCAATGTGGCGACATTACAACCTGCCGGAGTGACACCTGTGGTTCCAGTACAACAGATTCCATCGTTGCCAAAGCCCACAGTCGCAGCTACTAATGTGAATGATTTTTATGTTTGACATATAATTAGAGAATTTTTAACAAAAAAATATTTTCCCAGGCACACACAAAATGTATTTCAATGGTGACCATTGCATTCTTACTGTTGACACAATAGCTAGAGAATTTAAATTTTATTTAATAGATTTTTTTAGAGAGCAAAAATTAAATGGATATGATTTATTTTCAGAATGATGACATAAATGGAGAGAGTGATATTCCAATATTCACTGAACAATTCCTGCAACACAATAAGTTACGTGAGTCTGAATTGAGACAATTACGAAAAGCAAATTCAGATTATGAGCAACAGGTAATATTTTTATTATTTTGATAATAAGTATTGGTTTAGTATATTGATTGATCTGAAAATCAATGAATCATTAAAAAACAATGTGATGTATGAAACAGTAAATGTACAAAGAAAAAAAGTAACTTAATACAATATTGCCTTTATGCAAGAAAATTTGATCTTAATAGAAGAACATATTTTCTTGGGCATAGTAAAAAATCTTCTTGACTTTTTATCTAACTTGAAGTGTTCAAATGAGAAAATTTTACTACTTGGCTCAATATTTTCTATTAGTTCATATAACTTTAAACTGTGCTTTGGTTGCGTCTAGTCACCAACCAGATCCATACATGCATCAACTCAGACCTGATGTAAGCGCTTTCGTCTTGGTCCGATGTGATCCATTTCTGGATGCTTCCTCACATAGAGCAATGAGTATTGAGCTTATCTACATATATATCAATTAATCTTCATTTGATGTGTTTTAGTTGAGTTCCTTGAGGTGTGTTGCTATTCCGTGTTGCAAGACTGACATGCCATCTCTTCATATTTACTTTGCGAATAAGAAAATTTTACTTCTTTCAAGAAATATTTCCATTTTGAGGAAGCACGAAAATGTCCTCAACATTTTTCAATTTACTAAACTGTATTCTTGAACAAAATAAATTTTCTTATATTATATCTTCAGACGAGATTTACTTATTCTTGATTTTTTTAATTTAAGAAAATGCTCTTGCATAAAATTTTCTTATCAGTTTCATTCAAGTAGCTAACGTTTCTTGAATCAAGTGTCCATTTTTTTTCATATAGGAAATTAGATAATAAATCATAGTTTCTGGTTAGTTGCGGCGATTATATGCTCTTCCAGTAAATCTGAATAAAAGAAGACAAATCAAAATATTCAGTGCATTGAATGGATACAGTGAAAACAACCATACTTGAGTGAAAACAAGAACCAAAATCCATTTTCCGTCTTTAGTAACTAATGGAATTAAATAATTTCGTTATTAGATTTTATTTGATAAATGATTGAGAAATTATTTAAATAAATGTCCATCAAAGACATTCTTAGTGGGATCGTAACTTTGACAATGTTCCATCTTATTCCATTGTTAGATTTTTGCCTTCTAAATATATAGAAAACGAGCTGTAGAGATGAAAATTGCTCTGGTAGGTTTTCTATGGCAGGTAGGTACCATTGAAAGTTTAAAAATTAATACTTTCTTAGTAAGTTATTACTAACTTCTTATTATGCAATATAAACTTATAAATTGCGCGAACAAATAAAAATAAAGCTTCTTGGAAATTTATGTGCTAGTGTGCTGTTTCATCGCATCCTAAATATCTACAATAGCACAATGCAAAGGATATGAGAGATATATAAAAAAGATATAGAGAATGTGATGTTAGGTGGTGTTCGATGATATAACCATAATATGCAAAACCGTTTTACTCCTTATTTAATACTGTATCTCTGATTTATGTTTAATACATTAATTTTATTTAGTATTCTGAAAAAATGCATTATCTAATTTAGAATGCCATATTACAACGTCATGCGGAAGAAGTAGCGGGCGCCACGGGTCGGTTGCGCGCGGAGACGACTGCAGCACGGGATCGTTTGCTCTCATTGCAAGCTCACCATCGTGCGCTCGTCGCACTCCTCGTGCCGGCATTTAAGACTCTTACTTTACCAGGTCATTAGTTGTATCATTAAGGTAGTGAGTGTCTCGGGAGCATACGGTGCGGCTTGGACTGCTTATCTATTGTACATTTTTTGTTCAAATGGATAGTAAGAAATGCTTGAAAAATAATAAATAGGAGGAAGAAGATGGTGATTAACTGATATATTTAATAATAATAATCAGCATATTTATCAGGCTTTCGTATCTCCACTGCTAAAATACAGCTCTTCTTCAACATTGATTAAGGAGTATGGACCATGAGCCTACCACATTGGTGCAGCATGGATTGAGGGCTGTTAACCTCCACCGTTGTAAAAGTAACGATGTCGGCTTAGTTTGTGATATTTATTTGATTTTAGTTTTTATAGAAAAAAAAAACTCATAAAAAATATCCTTTGGCAGGAATTGAACCCAAGACCTTTGTACCAAAAGCGCGGAACTTAGGTACTTTGCCACATCAGCCCCCAATTAACAATAATAACTTTGAGAGTGTTTCCATATAAAAGGCATACAGGTAGTCCCACCACTTGAACTACGATTCCAATGCCATGATCAATAATTGACTCATCCGCCACGCGCATGGCTAGCTCGCGAATGAGGTGATGTTTTGCTTGTCCAAATGGAGTGATGGTCAATGGCTGGCCTTATAACTATTCTAATATAATAATCGTTTATTTACAAGATAAAATTAGATACATAAAAAAGAACTCTTTAAGTAACAAATTCACTTTCAGGTGGTCCTGCAGGTGCAACCGAAGCTAATATTGAAGACTACATGGAACAACTTGAAAGTTTAATTGGAAACAGTAAAGGGAATTCAGTTGTAAAGCAAGCGCGCGATATACTTAATCGGCTCGAATTACCCATCAATTTACCTGTACAAATACACCAATAATCAGGAAAAAGTTATAATGGACTATTTTTAAAGCGATCAATGAATTCAGGATTTTTGAGGGATTGTAAGCTATAACTAAATCTTACCAATCAAGTGTCAAATGCTTAAGGCATTGAATAGTGCATGTATGTAACACCTTGAATTTCAATTTGTACTGCCACTGCTAGTGCAACAAGCTTGAAATAATAGAAATATAAAATTTTTAGACCTATATCCCCATTATTCTAGTGTTCCACGTAAAACAAGCTTTTGGACAAAAGACTTATTTCAATCATCAACAGTTCATACATATTTAAAGTATAAAAAGATTGCCCTTTGAAAATTTAATATAGGCTGAACAGTAGGTACACAAAGTCTAGAGCACTTAATTAATATTTCAATATTGTTTAAAATGTAAAGTCAAGTAGTAAATTTGAAATAAAACACTTTATTACTATAGCAGTATATGTACTTCATTGGTCCATTTTCCTATTTGAGATTGCGCGTGTTTATTTAGTGTTATTTGTATTACAAATTGTACGCGTATCAACGCGTCGCAGTAGTCCGCGCAGCCGCACCACAAACCTGAACCCTGATGTAATAAATTATTTTTTGAAGTAAAGGTTTATTTTTATTATGTATATAATCATTCCAATGAGTCCTGCTAATAAAAGATTATTGGGAAATTTCATTTTTTAAATGGTCACACCTATTTGTAGTCTAACAAAAAGAATTTTATCTGTTTCAAACGAGGAGAAAAATGAAATTGGTTTTTTTAATGCACAATATATTTTGTAATATGATTACATAGAGATAATAGTTTATCAACATTGAGAATCTTAAAACCAAATATTCATATAAACATAAAAAAATTATATTTATTGTTTATATTTTTGTTGCACATTTTAATATTTTTACTGTCCCACCCCTATTGTTAGCTTCATCTTTAATTTGCGTAGGTACTTTTATATCTTTCTTATTCTTTGTATAATCTGTATCTTTAATAATAACTGTAGTCTGGCATTAAATTAATTTATTTCATTACTTATAATAAAGTATTACAGTAATTTTAATGTAAAGCATTTAAATACCGTTTTGCTTATCTATGTTTTTAATGTTATCTGAAAAATATGTTTTGAATGTGACTTGGAAATAAACAAATTAACTAAAAATAATAATAGGAATCAATACAAATTATGTTTAG
Source organism: Luffia ferchaultella (assembly GCA_949709985.1). Taxonomy (NCBI): domain Eukaryota; kingdom Metazoa; phylum Arthropoda; class Insecta; order Lepidoptera; family Psychidae; genus Luffia; species Luffia ferchaultella. Next base: position 7,951,857 of record OX453253.1, on the reverse strand, counting down.
TTGTAAATGTTATGTAAAATATGTATATCATTTTCTAATAATTTATTAAAATCAAAACTATTTAATTACATTAATTGATGGCCTTTGTTATACCAATTGTTCGACAATACTGGAAATTTCAATTTTCTCAAATATGACTTTATATAACCATATCAAGTTTTTCGAGCTCTATCAAATAGTATATTTACTACCGCTGAATCTTTAAAATTGTGGGCGTTACGTCCACGTTTTTTCACTGTCTACTTTTTTTTGGAAAATGTGTGATAACACACATTAGTATATTGAGAGCTTACATATGGTACACTCGTGTCAATTTAAATTTATTTGTGACTCGTGGCCTATTTTTCTTTATTTAGGCTTAGCTTTCACAAATACATTTAGCAGCAAAAACAAAAATGTGACCCTTAAAAACAATATATTACTTGAGAATTTTTAAAATAGACCGGAATGCTAATTTAAACAAGCTTTGACAGTCAATATCTCAGACATAGGCGCATGTGAGAAATTTTAACTGTGTATAAAACAGCTTCTAATTTTAGCTTACACCTCCATTGAAATCGTTATGTTTCAACGATAATTTGAAGTATTTTGCTCATTCTATAAAGTTGTGATTTATCCTTTACACCAATCGAAATTTCCGTTGTGTATATAGGTAGTTATAAGAATTTTGAATAGGTAAATATACTATTCAGATCAGTCACACTAGAACTAAATTAGAAATTTTAAAATATTTCAAGATTGCAGTTTCCAACTGAAAGTGTTGTGTAACAAGATTTTACACAAGGTGTAAAAACATTAATTCATAAAACATCCAATGTTCTGCTTTTGTACAAGAATGGAAATAAAACTATACATTTTATATCAGACTTTTATTTCTTATATTAAAAACTTACATATTGTACTAATTCTATAAAATATACCATAAAAATAAAAATTTATCAATGTTTTTTGGTTGATTGTTTATTGACAGTACCAAGTATCTATGGTCTCTGTCCAGTCTAAAAACGGAGCGGATGTATGTTTATTGTCCATCATTGCTAAGGGTGTACACCACTTAACGTTGACCTTCCGTTGGAACGGCCATGTCAAATTTAAGTGCATATTGCCAGAGACGACTCAAGGAAAACATGACCTCTTGATGTTAGCCTTACAATCTTAAGAGTCATGTATCATGTAGGTTATGGAGAGAGGTATGCTAATTTGTCTGCAGAATAGAATTTATAATAAAGATATCCCCAGACCTGCATTGACAGACAGCTCACAGAATTAGCAAGTTGAAATGGCGATGAGCAAGCTATATTGCTTGCAGAATAGACAACTATTAGAAACTAAAGGTTCTCGAGTGACGACCATGAACCAAACGTAGAATGGGTAAGCCCTCATTAGAAGACTAACCACCAGATAAAAGTGACAGGCCGCTGCCGTTGGTTACATGTGGCCCAAGATTGTGATATAGGAAGAGATCTATGTCCAGCAACTGAAATGATGAATGTCATACACAAAAAGTATATTGTGGATCAGTGGAAGGTTATTAACCACTCCATTTTTCTATGAATATAGTTGAGGCAAAATAATTTGTCAGTATATTAGCTGTGAATGCACACATAGCTTTTGCTTGTACATTTGAACACCATCAGTAGGGCATTGTTCTTGCTGCTGCAATCAGACTCACAAACTTTTATACAGGGTATAGTTCGCCTCAAACTTTATGGTGGATCGGAAACAACGCTTTATCCGTGTTCGCGCAGGTACAGTCATATACCCCTCGCTCCACTGCGTCCTGCTACACCTAAAACTAGTTACTGCGATGCGACTTGTGCCTATGTTTACATCCGCCATGAAGTTTGATTTGAACTGCACAGCCCTTCCTCAATCTTGCATCAAAAAGCTTGCACCATAAGCCTGCCATACTAGTTGAGGGCTGTTAGTTATCCACCATCATAGAAGTCACAATTTCGGCGGAGCTTTTAACATTTATTTTACTAAATACTCAAGTTAAAGCTCCTTGGTCAAGACGTCTATGACGGGAATCGAGTTATGGTCTACACATTTGGTTGCCAACTCATGGCCAATAAAGTTACTGTTGTACAAATGTATGTAGTTTTAATATGATTAGTGTTTGGTATAAATATAATATTAAATGGGTTAGAACATAGATGAGGGATTTGTGCTCTAAAATTAAAAATTTGTGCCTATTACAAAGATTGCAATGATTATAATATGGACTATGAAAAACCTAGAGCCTTGTCATAAATTTAAAGAGCGATTTCAAACTATAAAATGTTGCAAGCTTGTCTGTTTGATTTTTTATCACAATTAACTGAAGAAATACTTGAAATTTTTTAAAAAGTTAAGCAAAGTATATACAATTAGTATAGATGTGTTAATTTACTATTGGCATCAATTGCCGGGTAACATACTATCTGATGAAATAAAGCTGATTCCACCCTTGAAAATTAAGAATTGAAATTTTTCATCAAACATTACTATTGCTTTTTTCAAGAACTTTAAAACGTTCCTATTTCAAGAAGCTTTAATTTTTTATTTCATTGAATGAAATTTCCTTAATTTAAAATATTTTCATTGTCTATGCAGTTTTTGCAAGTTTTTTTTTTATAATAAAAAGTAAAGAAAACAAAATACAGTACCAAGTAAGTAATATGACTAATTTTTTTTCATTAAGTAATACTATTTCCGTTAATTTCTTTGCATTTTTTTTAATTTTATTTTTTTCGATCTCAACATACTTGGGTCTGATCAGGACTTAAGTCAGTATAGGAAATTGGTGACACATTGTTTGAGCAGTTAAAGTTTTAAAAAAATATAGCAGAATCTTAGACAGCACAATAATCAAGATTGAGCATTTCATACTTAGAAATGATCAAAAATGTGAGCAAAATGTCATAATGATTAGATAGACTTCATTGTCACTGTTTTAAACAAACCTTTTGTCAAATTGCTCATACACATGAAATGTAATCCCAGAATATTTTCTTTTCCAGTATGAATTTTACATTTGGTTCATGGAGAATTCTACTTCACAGTGAATATTTCAAAACAAATGGTGTATATTTGGTCTACGCCATATATTTTTTGCTTGCATATTTGTTGTTATAATGCGACATCACTATGTACATACATGAGTAGGATAAATAGATTTATAATGCCTAAACTCCAAACAATTACAGATGGACTCTACATATTATGAGATTTATGTGTCTAATTCAATCTTGTCATTTTCTGAAGCATTTGGGTCATATTCATGCAATTTCTTTCTCCAAATTTTAATAAGCGTGTCCCATGAACGCCTGCTGTATTTGCAGTACTTGTCTGGTGTTATTGGATGGTCTTTGCTTCTTTGATCTCTATAAATGGAAAGAAAATTACTTTACTTGATGTGTTGGAATATTTAAAGGTCCAAATGCATGGACTTTGATTTCATACTATAAAGCATAAAATTTATACCACTTTTTTGGTAGTATACCTTGAACATGGACTTATTATCAATTTAGGATGTGAGACAGTGCGTTCCGTGGGCGAAAACCACTGTCATCATTTTTTGTGGTGTGCGTTGGGTTATTAAAGGAACTTATTTATTATTACTGATTCTACATTGATTTTTACACTAATCTATTGCACAATTCGGCATTTTTAAATTTAGAATTGCACTCACTTATTACTGCCAAGTAGCTTATCATAGACTAAATATGATTGGTTCACACATAGGTGTAATGCACATAATATAACATGGCTACAATGAATGTCTCTTGGTATCAGTTTCAATCATGTCTTATCTGCTAATAGGTCTATGACCTTGATGCAGAAAGTATTTCTTGAATTTTTAATAATAATTTTCACAATATAGCTATACTAAAAGCGACACTCTTTCCTACTTATTGCTATTTTATTGAAACCGGGTATGACCGCTAGTTATATATATTAAACTTCTGTGAAAAATTATCTATTAACTGATGGTGAAAACCGCATCGAAATACATACAAATATGTTGTGTGGTTTAGGAGGATTTAGGAGGAGGAGATGTACAGACAGACAGACACCGAAAACCACTTTGTTTTATACTATTTATGTAAGGATTTTATTGGAAGTTAAAAACTTAATTATCTTCTGTCCATGGACTTTGAACCCACTCCTTCAAATTTTTGATAAAGGGTTCTTGTTTGGGTGGTCAATGTCAGCAATAACTATTTGATCTATTTCTCTGGTGCGTCTAGCAACAATTCTTTAAGGACGCCAACAAAACAATTTAAACCTAATATTCACATGGGTAGAGTTGGAAATATTTTAGAAACAATGACATGACAAGGCGCGGCGCGTGTGGAGGTATTTATGCATTTGTCAAAGGGCTCTTATGGGAGTGTGAACATGCAGACAAAACAATTTTAACCTTATGTTCACAGACAGTTAGAAATATTTTTAGGTTTTTCGTTAATAGTTTAAATTTGGCATTTTAACACTTAGATTTACATGTATAAGATTTTGAAATGTGGACGTCACAAAATTTTGGACCCCTCCCACCCATTGTCACAATTCATCGACCCCCTCCCGACCCTTAACATGTGACATACTTTATGGATTGTCCCTTATGTGTGATCTAATATTCTCATTAATATTTTTGAGAAAGTCATTCTTCACATATATTTGTTTACAACCTGAAGTTCGCCCATGTTTAACATTTAGAATATTACATACATTGATACTTGTTGAATATAATTTGTATATCCAACAGTATTTTTTCCATAGTCTATTTGTTTTTGTCGTCTTTGTAAAACACTTGGATCTGTTTCAACTTCCATAGTGCTCTTTTTATTGATCCTGCAATTCAAAGAATGGCACTATTAACAGTTAAATATGTGAAATCGCACAAACTAATTGGAACAAAATCTAAAGGAATATTGACCTTTCTTTACTATTAGTATGGTTGTCATTTTCATTTTTGTTGTTAAATTTCATTTTTTTACTTTTTATAGAAGTATTTTCATTGCGGTCATTGAATTTTGCCTTTGATCCTTTTGTTTTCACTGGAATGGAATCTGAATGCAAAATATAATTGGTTTAACAAAAATATTATAATAATTTATCAAGAAATATTCTACAAATTTGAATAAGTGAGTCTTTATTTCAAAGTGGTCAAATGAAATTTGATTAGCTAATATATTTATGATCAATCCAGACTTAGGAAATATATAAATGATAGTTAACATATGTATAGTTCTAATCAAGCTTTATGGCGGATCCGAACATAGGCATGTTGCGTTGCAATAACCAGCTGTAGGTGTAGTGGGATGCAGTGGAGCGAGGGGTATATGACTGTACCTGCACAAGAACACTTAAAGCGTTATATTCCGATCCGCCATAAAGTTTGAGGTGAACTATAAATTAGGTTTCATATTCTAATGAATATCTATTAAAAGCTTTTATGAGAAATTAGAGCTATACAAAAGCTGAAATTCACACTCCAACAACCACTTTATAAGCTACTCTTGTGGAAGAACTCATAACCATCAAAATAATTTATACACAATAATATAGGTAAGTGGTACCTTCCAGTTTGTTCTCGGACCAATTCATTTTGTATTTGTCTGCTTAGTACTTGCTTCAAAATAAAATTATGTTTTGAATAATTACTATATAAAGTTCCGTCTATGCTGTGTGTTCGGATGGAACTAAGGAACGGAAATTAGAAACACAGATATTTAACATTTTATACGTAACAATCATTGTAACAATACACTTGTAAGTTGTACATTACATACGTGTTCAGTTTATGGATTTCTCCTTAAGGTTTAGCAGTAATAATTCACAAACTTCACAAAGCTATTAATACGCTTTTTTAATAAAAGTTTGAAAGACGAAAAGCTCTGAAAAATCCCCTACGGAAATGACAAAATTGTCGATTTCCCACAATTTCCAAACAACACAAAATCAAGCAAGCAAAGCAAGCTTGCCAACTTGTTACTTGACACTTTGCTGTCACTGTCACTATTCGCCAACGTTGGCGCGCAGATTCCTTTGCGACACACGACGGCCAATAGCCAATGTTGGCGCCAACGTTGGGACATTGGTAATTGTTCTGAGGTTGGTCCGAACCTCAGAACAATTACCAAAGTAATAGAAGGAATGTAAATTTTATATATGTTTAACTTGTTCTAACATGTAGAATAAAGCATTAGAAAGAAAAGGTAGCGGATACAAAATCATTGCTGTTGCTGCCCCCCAATTAATTTCACCTATATAAACGATAAAGGTAAATAGTGCGTAGCCAACAACGTTATCGATATATTTAAAGTTAAATATTTGTATTGATTGTAATAATAAAACATATAGGTACGTTTATTTCTTTAAACTTGTATATTATTTTCGTTTCCAATAAAAATCATGGTACGGTATATCAGTAGTAAGTATTATGGGTACAAACAACGACAAAACAAACACTGATTATGACCCAGCAAAAATATTCAAAAAATATGAAATAGACGGAGGTTCGAAACCAGAACCTTAGTTAGAGTTACAGTTCCAATCAAGCTTTATGGCGAATGTGAGTATAGGCACAAGTCACAACGCAGTAACCAGTTTTAGGTGTAGTGGAACGCAGTGGAGCGAGTGGTACATGACTGCACCTGCGCAAGCACGCTGATAGCATTGTATTCAGATCCGCCATAAAGTTTAAGGCGAACTATACTAGTATTAAAAGTGTTATTTTTGGTTTTATTAGCAAGTATTTATAAGCGCAACGAACCTGTCTCAAATTTATATAAGGCCCTAGGGCCATGGTTCGAATCCGGGCGTGTACCAATGAGTTTTTCTGACTCAAGTAGGTACCTACATTAACTATCACTGACTCCGTGCCTCGGAGAGCACGTTAAGCAGTCGGTCCCGGGCGCTGTCAATAGATGTGGTCGTTTATTTATTTAGTAATCTTGTCTTTTATTCATATTACATGTACAAACTCGATGTTTCACTATTGCCAGGCGTCCCGTGATGCCTCATAATTTTTATATTTATATACCTACTTGCAAATAGTTACACATATTTAATTTATTTGTTTGTACTGCGTGGTAAAAATTAATGACGCAAATGGATTATTTGTCTGTTTTTTTTTTTCAAAGAAAGAAAATTATTGTTACCCTACAAAGAAAGGGACAAACGGACTCTGACCCATAGACATACATATACTAGCGTAGGAGACCAACTGACATCTAAACATCGCATGACCGAAACGGAAATGAATATGTGTGCAAATTCACATGAGTTTGAGCCAGTTTTAGTGATGTGCTTGGATGTTTTTTATATTATCGATAGCACGTAGTACTTTCATGATAATGTGTCGTTGAAATTACCGCGATATCATAAGTCGAAATCGGCAATCCTATTTATTATTTTGAATCTGCTATACTACTTTTTAGTTTTGATTTACTTTTCCTAACTTTTAGTTTTTTAAAATGACAAATTATCAATCAATCAATTCAAATGCCATTTCCTTTACCCCAATAAACATTTTCTTTTGTTAACAGTTGATAATTAAAAATTTTGCAGAAAAAAGTAAAGAAGGCTTTAACATCATTATGGAAATTTTTATATTTAGTTGAACACAAGGCAAGTAATAAATAAAACAATATAAATAAACCATTTTTATTTTTAATGACAATACATCTTGTTGCAACGCATAACAACAAACTTTTTAGCACTCTTTGTAAACAAAAAAATGAAAATGTGCAAAACAAAAACATTTCCAATGGAGAAGTTCCATGCTGAATATCATATTTAACTCGATAGAATCGAAAGATAAACCAAAACTAATAAAACAGTGAAAGTTTTCTTTTTTAATTAGTCAATAAATGACTGAGAAATAAATTACTGAAATTTATGTATTTTCGTGCGGTTTGACTGATGGCCTCTTACTGCCTGTGACGTCATGTTGCCTACTCGATCGTGTGTCGCGTCGTCTCACTGCACCACAAATTATGCCATGGATGAAATTCCTATATTTCATCCAAGTGATCCAATGAAATATAGGAATTTCATCCAAGTCTATAATATCTTTTGTTTCTTTATGTAATAGGTAGTTAAGTTTTATTTGATTATAAAGGAACAAGTTTTTGTAAAAGACAAAGTGATAATTTGCCTAAAATTGATATTTTTACTGTGATAGACTTTTTTCTTCAAATCCGTTTTATATTAGTGCTGAAATAAAGGTTTAGACTCCAAAGTTGAAGGTTCTGGTGATATATTCCGGTAAACATACGCTGACACCGATCGCTTGGGCTTCAGATTGACCTGTACAGAAATTACAGTTGGCATAAATGCTCTGACTTTAGATATTAAGTATATACTATGGCGTTAGTATACTACTTAATATACTAAGTAAGCACATATGAAAAAGAAAGAAACCCCTAACGGCACAAAAGTAGGTATAGATGCTTTCATCAAAAGTCGTCGGTGATTTAGTTAGACAAAACAGTTTTCCTTAAATTGTCTACTGCAAACCAAAGAATGTTTTCGAGGCATCCCACCTGTTCTATTTAACATTCTTATCCATTGTTCTCTGCTAACCGCGTTTACAGGAAACCTGGATATTATGAAACAGTCATCATTATTAGGAAGCATTTTTTAACACCGCAGTTTCTTGGAGGAAAATGAGGTTAAATTATTGTATACAGTAACTTCGTCATACAAAGTTAAATTATTTTCGACTTTCTTAATCAGAGAGCAGATAGAACGTCAGACTTTAAATCATAAATAAATAACGATTAAAATTATTTGTGTATATATCTTATATTTTTATATCAGCAATTCTTGTATTTATATATATCCTATGTGTAGTATATATGTATAGATGTCATACTTTCTCTTACAATGTGCTGCCAGGCTAAATAAACCTCCCAATATGTTTAAAAACAGTTAACGACATCCTTCCAGTGGAACAGGTGCGATTAGGTAATATTAAATATACAAAATATTTATATTTGAAAATATCGACATATCGATAGATTTTGTGCAATCCCTATGCTTAATTGTTTGATTGTAATTTTACACAATATTTTTGTATCTTACACATAATTGTTTAAAATAACAAATTATTTACAAAATAGAGTATTTACCGTATACTATTGATGTATAACCAAGTAAATTTACGATTGCTTTTTATAAAAATAAGCATTAAGATAACAGTATGTTATTGGCAGTACTTACATGTGAAATCTCTCTTTATTTGGATTATTATCATATGTTACAGTGCAATCTAAAACAGAACACGACACCATTGTGATTCATAAGATTTAATTTATGTAGTTCAGAATGATTAAGGACGTATGTACAAAAAGTGACAGCTCGAAAATAGGTTTTACTTGACAGCTTGCTTACTACTACACGCGCATCTGCACCAGAGGCAACACATACTTAGATCTATACCAGAACTAATTAGTCTTGATCATTATTATTTTTATTTATTTAAAAATTTGTTTTCTTTTATGTCAGGTTTTTAATGTTGCTTTATTTTATATAATAACTAGCGATCCGCCCCGGTTTCGCACGGGTAGCAGAGCCATAATGTTTTTACGGTCGTAGTGTCGTATCAGCTTGTTGTGTCGAACATGTGGACTGGATTTCATTAGATTTAAATGTAACGCAAGTTCGTCCAACTTGGATTATTTTTAATGTATTTTATTTCGAATTCTATAAATATATGAATAAGTAAAGAATAAATACCTAAAAACAAACTAAAATATTTCTTTGTATACAACATTGATAACTTCAGCCTAACCACGTGTGTCGCGTCGTCCGGTATGAATACAAACGGCGATCATAATGTTCATGAAATGCTGAACGTAAATATCGTATTTAATTTGATAAGGATTAATACCTTAGCCGTATAAATTGTTTTCCAATCACCTCATCATATTACATCATAAAAATAGTATAGTAAGCTATCCATAAAATATAGACATATGCTATCGCGGACTTTTCTTTAGTCCTATAAAAGAGACACAATTCCTCCATACATTATTTTGTTATATCTCAAAAGGATTAGGCCGCATTTTCGATGAAAGTTCCCAACCAGCTTGATTTTTTTCCGACTTCTTCAACAATAATCGTCATATTTCAACAAATTTTCTCTTGAATCACTCTGTCCATTGATGTCAATAATATGCCAATCCGTTCGGTACTTTTTGAATTTGTCGCGTTCAGACAGACGTCTGTCTGAACTAGACGCGGCGGGGGACTTTATTTTATAATATGTAGTGATAACAATAATACCTGGGACATCCCACACAGCGCTATCTAGTCCCAAACTAAGCAAAGCTTGTGTTATGAGTGTGGGTTACGATGTCTTTTAAAGTTCCATAAAAAAAAATTATTAGACAATACTATACTGTGCCACAGTTATCGTATGAGGAGTTTTGCAATACGAGTGCATTTTGTTTGTGATACGTGGCGATGGCGAAACCGAGGTCCCATTGAATGAGGTGACCTTTTCATTTCCCATTTCGTCAAATTGTTTTCAAAATCAATGTGTAAGAGTCTGTATGGTCTTCGATTACGAATCTGTGCTCAGAACTAAAAAAAATTACTGCCTTGGAATCTGTTATAGTTTTTGAACTGCTTGCTTTCAAAATCGATATCTATGGGTCCATGTGGTCTCCCTTCACAAATCTGCGGTCAAAACTGAAAATAGTGTCTGCCATTTTGAACTTCTTTCTTTCTGGGCCTAACACTACTAAAATAAAGTCTGTTTCGTATAGATTAAAATTTTATTATTATTTGGTTTACATTACAAAAAAAAAACAAGTCTGTATGCGTTATTACAACAACGATTAATACTTTTGTCAATACAGTTACTATTAATACGTTCTTTATGACATCGAAACTTGTACCGCAATGTTGTATTTTACAGTACTAAATCTTTTTACTTTACACCAATCACAAGCGAGCATTCTGTTTGCACCGCATGCGTAAACCGCGAAAAGCAACCCGCTCGCGCCCTTAGCTCTTACCATTATTTATTTCTATAAATTGAGGAACCGTGCGAACACCCCTGTTTTGACTAACTTGCCCTTCAAATTTCACGATCATTCAGACCGCCTTCTACAAACATTATCCCATCAAAAACAATACTTGTCAAAAAAACCAAGTCTCGCAACTCAGTTGCACTAAATAATTGAATTTACATGTGTTTTCAGGCGATTGAATTTACACGTGTTTTCAGGCGATGGCCAAGTCTCAATATATTTATATAAAACATTACATACTTACAAGTAGAGACTTACAAGTAGAGACTGAATAAATTAATAACCGACTTGGTATTACATGGATCTCACAACTTTTTACCGCAGAACAACTGAGTTGCGAGACTTGGTTTTTTTGACAAGTATCGTTTTTGATGGGATCTCATTTCTTTTTGTATTTTGTAGACAGTTCTACTTTTTTCCTTTTCGGTACCTTCTACTTATTGTATATATGTATATCTACCAGCAACGAATTTTCTTAAAGCCCTCTCCCGGACTTATGAACTTTTCTTATTTTTGTAGGTAGCCTTCCGTTTTCTCTTTTCCGGTACTACTTCTTGAGCTTCAGCTACAGTTTAATATAATAATAACTGCCGTAATAAAACATCGTTACGAATAAAGCCAATATTGAAAAATTTAACTGAAGACTTGGCTGTATGGGCTTAATTTTCTTTGCGGTCTTTTCTAGATTTTTTAGTTTTTCCTTGATTCATACACCAAACACTACTTATGTTCCAAATTTGAAGCTTCTAGGTCTGCTAGAAGTGCCTTAGAATTTTGATGATCGTTGAGTCAGTGAGTGACAAAATTAAGAAATTTGACCCGTTATAATTTCTTAAAAATACTAGTTCAAATTGAATTAAAACGTGTAATATGCTTATATAATATGCCTGCATGGTTACTGAAAATTTCAGTCTTCTAGTTTTATCCACAACGAAGTTACAGGGGGTCGAAAATGGTCTGAATTGCTTCGAGAAAAGGATGGTACGGCCGTGACGCTTTTTTGCTCGACTTGGTGGGGGCACGGCCGTGCCCCCAGATAGTTTAAAAAAACTAAGAAACTTGAGCTTTGATACCAAATCGATCTAAAAAGGAGAAAATAACTTTTAGAATAAGAATAAAGTGTTTAATGAGGAAAAATAATGTTATTGTGACAAAACGTGGGGTGCCCGATATCAGTTGTTTTAAATATTTCATTGCACTCCACGATTTTTCACAATAACATTAATTTTCAATTTTTTTCTACTTATTTTCTTTTTTAAAGTTCGATTGTCTATCAAAGTCGTATCAAAGTGTAATTTATAAATTTTTTTTAATATATTATTTTTTATCTTTTTTTAGTCTTAATATTTTTTAAACTACATTCCATTAAAATTTACAAACATAAAGGTGGAACTCACAATTACCTATAAAACGATGAAATGATACAAACCGACACAAAGCTTCATGTCGGTGCTAATCTAACCACTGAGGAGTTCCCTTGTAAACAAATTATCGTGGTGCATCATCAGTTTATAGTGAAAATCATGGATAACTATCGAAATCCAACCTACATACAAAGTTTCGTGTTCGTGCTATTAACCGGTGAAGAGTATCCTTATGAGGAAACAATCCTGGCTGCAACATCAAGTTATGTTTATCATTTTAGTGTATTGTCATCGAAGTTACATATGTATTCTGAATTTCAGCCCAATATCTTCAGTGGAAGTGGGTGACAACCGCGTTTAAAGATTCCATTAGATACAAAAAAACATACAGGTGGAACTTATAAAAGCGTATTAAAATTAAAATAATTACACCATTCCAAGAGGTCACCACTTTTTACATATGTTTTAATTTAATTTTTTTATCATAAAAAAATTATTAGTTGGTCAACTCGGTAATGTATATATTATGTACATTGTATATATAGTGTAAGATTTTTATTTTAAGTTTAATAGCTTTCCGCCTTGGTAAAAAAAATAATTCAAACTAATTCAATTCATAAAATATTATAAAAGACAATGGGCGGTTTCGTACCCAGTGGTGTATCAAGTTGTGACATATGTCATTTTAAAGGTCTTAATAATAGCTTCATTTTATTGTATGACACCATTTTATTATTTAATTACTGCCTTTGAAATTTAAATTTAAAATTATTTAATTTTTATTTAAATAATCATTATTTCTAGCTTATAAAGTTCTTTTTAAGCGACTTCAAAAAAGAAGGAGGTTACTCAATTCGACCGTATATATGGTTTTTTTTTTTATGTGTGTTCAGGGATAACTTCGTTGTTTATGAACCGAATTGGATGATTTTTTTTTTTGTGAAAGGGAGATATCTCCGAAATGGTACCATGATAAGGAAACCAGGATCTGATGATGGCATCCCAGAGAAATCGAGGGCAACCTTCGAAAATCGTATTTTAAAGTATCGTATTTTAAGTATTTTGATAAAGAACTACTACTAGTACTATTTAATGAAGGTCGGGAGTCGATCTGATGATGGAGCTGAAAGACAGTCGAGGGAACTCCTCAACGACTGGCAGCAATTACCTGGTGTTTGGACTTGATTCATTTCTATTGATGAGATCTTTGCACCCATATGGATTATAAGTGCCATTACAGGTCTGATGATAGAGACCATACACAATCGAGGGAACTTCTCAACGATTTACAGCAATTACCTGGTGTTTGGACTTCATTCATTTCTATTAATGAGAACTTTGCACCCATATGGGTTATAAGTAACCATTACAGGTCTGATGATGAAGACCATAAACAGTCGGGGGAATTCCTCAACGATTTACAGCAGTTACCTTTTGTTGAGCTTCCGTCATACGGTTGAATATGCCAAAATGTTCAGTTCGCACAAAAATAATAATTAAGATTGAAGTTTTACATAGGAATACCACTGCCTACTAGGCATGCTGATTCGTCAATTTGACACTGAATTTACGTTGCGTAATCGCGGTTCTGTCTCATTAGAGTAGCGCGTTTAGTAGCCCCATTTATACTAAATACAAATAAGTTACAGATGCGTTCAACTAAAAATTGAAAAATAAAATAATTAAAAAAAAAAAAAATAAAAACCGACTTCAAAAACATAAACTAAAAAGTTAAAAATAAAATTTTCACTTTAAAGAAAGGAGCATTAACAGGCGGCATATAGTTAATGAAGTCGGTGCCAACTCAGACACTTTAAATGGGTACTTACCAGGTAATAACAGTTACAACAATTATATATTTATAACTATAACAAATATGGAACACAATTTAAAGTGTCTGAGTGAGTAGGCACCGATTTCATTAACTATATGCCGCCTGTTAATGCTCCTTTCTTTAAAGTGAAAATTTTATTTTTAACTTTTTAGTTTATGTTTTTGAGGTCGGTTTTTATTTTTTAATTATATTGTTTTATTTACCATGTTATATAGCATACTGTGCGTTGCGGCTACCTGTCAGTATAACTCTTACACCGCCCTGCCCACACACATACATACTACTAGAGGTTGGATTCAGTCCTGTCATGTGTCGAATCGGATATATTACTCCTATATTGTAGTAACTACAATAACGACGGGAAGGGAGTCGATAATTACTGTTCGTGCCTAATAGGGCGAAGAACAGTCGGCACATGTTCAAATATAATAAGCATTATATGGTATTTGGGGTGGGCGAGGCATCAAAATTATATATTGTTGCCAGCAACTTTTTAAGATGATATAATTGTTGATCTAGATTATTAGTTCAATGATAATTTTTTTTAAATTATTTCGACCTACGCAATACTAGCCTTTAATTATATTTTTTAATAAGAAATCCAAGAACAACATGCCTACACTAGATACAGCATGGAGACGAAGCCTATGCAAAACCTGCAATTTTTTTGGCCAGTCTTAAGAGTATGTAGGTGTGCAAGCGGCGGTGAAATAGCGATTGGTAACCGTATAGTAGGTATGCTTAGTAATAAAGTAATATTGTACAATAAGTAACATTTACACTAAAAATAACATTTCATTATATGAGATATAAAATAACTCATAGTTATTTCCTTGCACGTGTTTCATGGTTGGTGCCATACTATAAAATAAAGCTATTGATACGACCTTTAAAATGACATATACCACAACTTGATACAACCTGGGTACGCAGCCCATACAAAGATGCCCATTCACTTTTACTTTCACCCACGTCTCAAGATTGATTGAGTTCAACTTTACCATACGTACAGCATTTGATCGGAGAAAAACAAAGACGTACACCCGACCTTTCAATAGCGCTCCTCGGAGCGGTCTGAAGCACGATACCGTGTACGCTTGGTTTTATGCTGTCAGTGTGCTGTCAGTTCATACAAAATAGTATGGCGAAATTTCGGTGAAATTGCATATTATTGATGATTTTTTTCTGCCACTTTTCCGTTTATTATCAAAATTTCCTCTAACAGAAAGAAAGGATGAAGTATTAACAATACTTAAATGATTTTTTAATCTCAAAAAACCTTGTGATGATGGTGTAATATGTACCGAAAAATGTTAATTTTCCGCGATTTCGGCAAAAGTGGGTTACAAAATAATATTTTTTCAGTGTGAAAGAGTGTAAAATATGCAAATGTTTTCTAACACAATTGTAAATTAAGAACTGATCTTTATTTTAGAATTAGGTTTATGACCATATACCTTTCCAAACTTCCTAAAAATGTACCTAAACTTGCCGTTTTTTTGTAATTGCCCCCTTAAAGCACAAAATAGAAAACAAAGCTAGACCTTATTTTGACAAGTCGCTAATGGAGACTAAATGTGTTCAAAGAGGTTTTATGAGACATTTTGTTGCATTTCTTTCTCGCATGTAGGATTTCCGCAGAGAGCTGGATGTCATTCGCACACTGTGTTCCTCTCTTACGCTAGTATATGTACCTTTATGCTCTGACCCCGCCAACTCATCTCCTCATTTCACAGAGCCAAGTGCATTGTCCTGAATCTAGTATTACGTCCATGTGCCGGGGTCAACATTGATGTTTGTCAAGCACGTTAAATTTGCCATTGACTGTCAACTGTCAACTAACTATTGTCAAACAGCTCAAACAGCAATAAAATGCATCAAAACAGCGAACAGTGGCGAACAGAAGAATTTGTGCAAAGAGTCATAATTTGTTAATTTGTTTGTATATTTAATTACTTATCATTTAATAATTTTATCTAATTTAAATTTAAAGCGATACTTAATTAGATAGTACAAACAAGGTAACTAATAAAAACGACTACAATTTATAAAATGTGGAATCACAGTAAAATAGAAAATAATTAGTTTTATTAAATTACAAGACTGAATCTGCCATTTCACTTTTTTTACGAGAAGAAATTACATTTCCGTGGAAAAGTCAGTAAGGGTACAGCAAGTACTAGCAGTGTCGTGGACTCTTGTTCTCGGACTTATTTCTCATCTAAAATGACCCTTGTTCGACATGATAATTCATTAGTAAAATTACGTTTCATAATTAATTAGTAAAATTACGTTAACTTTTACGCTTAGTAGCTTACCTTATGCCGCCGTTTGGCTGATTGAGTTTATCACAACCCTTCCCGGTTGTGATAAAAAACTAATAAACCCGGACTAAATACAAATACGTTTTGCAGGCATTTCTAAACTGGCAAACCACTTAAGGGAAATACCCTTATCTAAACAACTGTAGAATACTGATATATCACTAAGAAAGCACCGGTTGAGTGTAGTGGCGGGCGCTGCTTACGCTATCTGTGTGATTGTGTGTACAATACAGTGCCTGTAATTGGGGACGCTGCTCATTCTATCCAGTCAAACGGTGCCTCCATGATAATCTGTCAAACAACATTATTCAGCATAAGCTTGAAAGTAATAAACTGTCTATGCTGTGTTTGATTCAAATACAAAATATCACATCTAAAAAGCAACATGAGTTTGTCAGGTAAAAATTTTCAATGGTTATAAAATAATATATAAATATATAATTCACATGAAAGATACTTTATTTTTTTCTCAGATCAATATTAAAAAATTGCGTTACAATTAATAATAATATATCATTTTTGATGTAAGTTCCCTCATTAAAATCATTGGAAATTTTAACATTTTTATTTCAAATCAAATGTAAATTTTGTTTCTGTTGGTTTTGTTTACAGATTCATCAGAAAATGGATCCAGCAGTGATGAATCCTCAGTGCCAGCAAAACGCCCCAGAGCCAATACTTATGGAGCTTCTTCAACTACGTCTCATGGTTCAGGTAGTCAATTTGCAATAACTAGGATATTAATCGGTATAATAATACCACAAATTTTACAATAACATATTAAAGTACTCAGTTACAGTTAGTTCATATAGTACATTACAAAGAAGCAGATTTGTACCTTGTACCAATCTGCTTCTTTCCACTGCTAAATTGAAAAACAGTACAGTGTTTGATGCCCTGAATGATCTTTTTTGACAATTTTTCAGCTATTACAGACAACATATCAAATCATCTGATCATCTGAAATCCCAAATTTAAGTATACATATAAAATGATTTAATTAATGAGAAAAAAATGTTTCACTTTATGTCATCTGCCCTCAAAAAATAAGATAGCACAGCACAGTCAGATTACAATGGAATGTTTCTGACAAATTGGAATTAACATTTTTCTTTATAATGCAGCCACACACAAAAACTTATTGCCGTTATTATTCTTGTCTACTTAATTTTTTTATGTTGCGTACCTGTGTTCTGTAACATATTGTGTTGTTTGAAATTGTAAAATTGTTCTTACTATGATCTGCTTTCCATTATTGTGGTAATTATATCTCAAACCACGTAGAAATTAACTGAATAATGTTAAATATTCCAGTTTTGCAAGAATCTGACGACGAAACATTGGACACTCAAAATACTACCAAAAATTATCAAGGAAAAGATCATCCAATTTGTAGAGCACCTGGGAATTATAAGGAACTAAATTGGGAACAAAACCGCAGGCTAAGTCAAAGTAGTGTCAGTGAAAATTGTTCATCACCCAATGATCAATATGATGAATATAAATCGGGTTTTGATGAGCAAGAGCTAGAATTAACACCCGGGATCCATGGAGGAACACATTTTCAGGAAAGTGGTGGCAGTGGATTTTATGAGAAAAACAATGCTTTAAATCCAGACTCTGGTGAAACCGTGCAAGGAGATTATTCTTCAAAGGCAAAGCTTATGATGCAAAAGATGGGTTACAAATCAGGTAAAGGTCTAGGCAAGTTTGAACATGGTCGCACAGAACCCATTGAGGCTTCAGCTCAGAAAGGTCGTAGGGGACTGGGATTGCAACCATCTGTACTAGGTGAAGTACCTCGAGATTTCAAATGGTCACCAGATGATGCAAAACCAGAAGCTAAAGAGACCGTGGTGAGTCTTTAATGTGCTCTTGACATTGTGTTAAATCCTTATCTTTTGGAGTTCTGAATTGCTGATGGTTTATGTAGTGGAGATTTGTCAACTTAATAGAAATCAAGTAATGAATTAATGATAAAAATTGAGAAATCACTAAAATAAGAAGTATTTATTTTATTTTATGTTCTTGGGCGCTAAAAAATAATCTATAGGTTTTCTTCATTGCCACAATGCGTTGTGGTCATATACCATGATAACCACAACATGAATTTAGTTAGCTATGCGGTCTTTTTGTGATCGCCACATTGCATCATGAGCATTTTTATAAGAGCCATAATTGGTCCAGTAAAAATAAATTTTTGGATTGCATTAAAGACACTTTAAAAATTTCTTTTTACAATAGTAATACTGCTGTATAGTTATGCACTCATTATGCTTTGGTTGCATTATGAGTGTTGCATGTTGACAAATACCTAAAGATGTGTTTGTCTAAATTTCACCCTTTACATTAAATAGTGGGTAGGTGACAAATTAACTGTGTATCTATGGTAGCAATATGAATTTGATTTAGAAGTAATCCCCAGTATACATGTTATAAATACTGAATATTACGAGATTTTATTTAATTTAAAAAAAGTTAAACTTACAAAATCGCACTTTTGGCGATTTTCTGTTTTTATACTCTAGATGTAAGCCATAATAGTTTATTAAATTATCACCTATGTGACTTCTCAACAACCATTAAAAAAAGTATTTTTTATTAATGTTTACGAAGCGCATTAAAGACACTCTAAATATTTTACTTAATATGATTCAGTTTTAATATTCTTCATCATAAATTAATATAATCCCTTATTTATATCAAAAGCGTTATTCATAAAAACGAATAATTCTAAATTACTCACCAAGATAGGTAACGTACTTTTAAGTCTGACTATTTACGCATGACCTTGGTCGTCTGCCGCATCTCGCTAACATTGAGAAAAAGGGACGGCAATATCTCATATCAAGTACCTATTTTTTTGAGCTATTTGTTAAGTTAGAAGCATGTCGATCTGTGGTTAGAAGTATTATTTATATTGCATTATTATTATTTTTCATCATAAATTGATATAATCCCTTATTTATGTCAAAAGCGTTATTCATAAAAACGAATAAATCTAAAGTACCTATCCAGTATAGGTAACGCCCTTTAAACTGTGACTATTTACGCATGACCTTAGCCGTCTGCCGTATCGCGCCAACATTGTGAAATAGAAGTTGCAATATCACATATTTCTTGTGCTAAAATTTGTTTGTCCTTAATGTTAGTTAAAAGTATATTGTAAAGAATATAACTATTGCACTTAGTGTCCTTTGAAACGCCGCGCGCCGACACCTCACTGAGACAAAAAATTCACAAAGAAAGCCGCCACACGTGCCGCCGTCACCAAGGAAACCGACAGTATTAGTTATTACAGGTGCGGCGTACAAAATCGGTCAATATAAACATTTAATTTGCTACTTAATTTTACAAGACATTTTACAAATTTTCATAACGGGTGTAGCAAACTCTTAACCCTTATAATTTTAGAGTAATAAAAATAATAATAAAGTTAGATAGCATTAAGATTTTTTTGTAAGTTATTTTTTTTTTCAAAAGTCTGGTATTTATGCGTTGAACAAATCTAAGTTTAGAGTCAGACCCAATGGTCGGATCTGTCTTTGTTGGCTAGAATAGAAAACAAATAATTTTAAAAAATTTAATATTTCTTATATATATATAAATACTTATAATATTTTTTTACGTACGAAAACAAAACGTTAATTTACGGGACATAATTCAATATTTGAAAGAAATACAACACATAATGTAACACCGACTTTATATGTAAGTACATATTTTAAAAATATATTTTGCATTCTTTTTAAACAACAACTAAACGTTAATTTTATTTACGAGACTTAATTATATAGATATTTGCGAAATATTTATATATACATACTCGTATAAACATATAGTGAAATTATTTTTGCAAGGACGACTTTAATGTCCTATAACTTCTTTATTTGTAGATATATTTTTATGATTCACACTTTTGTTTTATTTAGGTTAAATTTTAATAATAGCGAACAAAAAAAATTTGTAAACCTCTCTATTGTACTATTTACTTAAAACATGTTTACTTGCCATTCTTTACACACGAAAACAAAGCGTCTCGAGGAACATAAAGCGTGGTGATCTCTTTTTTGTGCTCAAACCTCATTAATATTATAAACGCAAAATTTTGTATGTATGGATGTCTGGATGTTTGTTGCTCTTTCACGCAAAAACTATTAAATGAATTTTAATGAAACTTTAAAAAATATAGCTTATACATCAGAATAACACATAGGTTATAATTTATAAAGATACTGGCTTTCTGTCTGTGCACTCCACTCGCGTGGACTACACAGTTACACGATGATTTTATAAATTCTTTCACCTATAGAAAGCTACATTATAAGTGAGTAACATGGGCTATATTTTAATCTCAAACTAGCTTTCCGCC
The DNA here is from genome assembly GCA_949709985.1 of Luffia ferchaultella. Lineage (NCBI taxonomy): Eukaryota > Metazoa > Arthropoda > Insecta > Lepidoptera > Psychidae > Luffia > Luffia ferchaultella. The sequence goes on along the minus strand of OX453253.1, from coordinate 7,930,936 downwards.
TGTGGCTCCGCTCGTATGGACTACACAGTAGTACCGGAACGGCTACAATTTTTCACATAGATATAGTTTATAAACTGAAAAATGACATAGGCTACTTTTCATTCTGGAAAAAGGGGTCCCGGTACGACTGCGTAGTCCATGCGAGCGGAGCCGCGGGCGGAAAGTTAGTTAAGTTACTAAATAAAGCAAGGTGCGGTGCGGGCGAACGGCCCGCGATTATTGCTTCGACGTAACCCGCCCCGCGCCACACCGCACCGCCCGCCGCGTACCAAGTAGGTTTTTAATAATTATTTTTGTAAAATAGCTTGTAACGCTCAACAGATGGATAAGGGATTTCTTTTAATTAAAGTTAAAGATAATTATTGGAGCATAAATATACAAAAATATTCAAGGTGTAATTAATGCTAGGACCCAAAAATTAAATAAATTTTCACCAAAAAAAAAGTAATGTAGTCACGTAGGTGATAATTTACTATATTGTATACAGTAAATATTTACATGCAGTGTCAAATTATCGCTAACCCAAAAATTATTGTTTTGGAGTTATCATTTATTTTATATAAATATATAGTTGCCTACCACATATTGTGAATAAACCTGGGGATTTTTCTGAATTCACACAGAGTGTATTTAAAAAAGCTGTCGTATAGAAAATCACCCGTTTTTAAATTTTTGTTCACACATAAATATATTATATAATCGTATCGGTTGATTCTATAAAAATTAATCAACATAAATAAGGGATTATTACGTATTTATTATCCGTGAATATTTTCTTTATGATATTGTAAATAATCCCCTAAAGTGCAATTAATGCAATGTGCTCCTAACTTTGCTATATTGACTGGAGTAAATACGAATTTCGCGATGACGATGGTTTACAGTGACCACAAAATGTTGTGCGCAGTTTTATGCTCAATAAGCACTTGCGATCTTTGAGCGTAACATATAGATGCAGTTAGGATTGTGTCCTCGTGAAGGATCTCCTCAAGGGTTAGTAGCACAGATATGAAACCACCGACATATATGTACCTAGGGTACTAGACTCGGAAGATCCTTTGCAATGTAAGGTGCATGTAAAGTAAACGAGAATGGCCGAACGGGCCCGGATTGCAATGTTGTTGTTCACCAGGGACGAATTGTAACAGTCATTTAAATTAATGTTTTATTAGAATAGTAAAAACTGCTAGTGCATGTACATTTGGATATGCGTTGGAAGTTATTTTCTTTGATGTGATTGTATAAATAATAACAGGAATAAATTTATACAAGTAGAACAATAAGAAGGTAAGTGAAGATGGTAAATGATCGAAATTAGCATTCCCGAAAACTTAGAAAATGAGTATCTACCATGGAAATTTTATAATTTTATTGCATACCATTTCTACATGTTTCGCGCCATTTTATGCTGTTTTTACCATTTCTACTAATAACAAGAAATTCCTACCATGGTCTACCATTTCAAATTTTTTTTTTTGTAAATTTTAGATGATGTACTATCATATCCTGCCATTTCCACCACATTTTATCCATTCTTGCCATTTTCTACCATTCCATTTTTTACCTTTAGCTTTTGTAGGTAACTCCCGATGCTCTTTTTATGTTCCCATTTCGTAGATATTGAGTTCTCATATATTGAAACATTTGAGTTATATTCTACGTTCCGAAGGTTGTTTAGATGGTAACCTCTTTCATGACACTAAATTTTCATGGAAAATTTCACCCTCAACGTACCTAAAGAAGATAACTACTTCAAAACAATATTTCATATCCTCATTTATTTTTATAATAAATTGTTTTGAATGCGGCGTCCCTGATCTTTCAAAATTTGTGTCTGAACCGTTGAACAAAATTGCTAAAGAGAAAGGTGATGAAAAAATGTACAGCTATGTAATAGATTAAAAAGAGATGAAAAGACTATTATCGTTGAGCTTACAAAATAATTCAATTTATATGCAACTGTCAAATTGTAAATATCAAAAATTAAATTATTAAAAATGAAATTAATAAAATATTATGAGCTTACGTGTGATAAGTAATCCAATTTGCCTATTTTGAGTTCCGGATATTGTTTGTGCATTGTTTGAAAGCATAGCACGGTATTTCCTTTAGATAATTTTTCAAGATATGTGCAAGATACAAATTAATTTCAATCAACTAAACTGACACAAGGTCTACAAACGACTATTTTGACTTTGGTACGAGCACCGCGATGGGACTAACTTTCATGCGCAGTTTCATTCTGTGATTCTTGCAGTCTAGTACCTTGGTACATATATGTCGGTGCATGAAACTTTGATAATCATGATTTTCACCATGAACTCATGATGTAGCCAGTATTGTCTCCTCAGGGAAGGGATATTGTTGCAAGAAATATTTTCTTTCAAAATCTCAAATGGTTGGTTACTATGCACTATAATTTGAAATGATTTTTTTTTTAATTTGCTTTTAGTCATGGATGCCACCACCTCCAAATAGTCTGTTAACTGGTGATCAATTAGATGAATGGTTAACAAAAGGTAAAAAGAAATTAACAATTGATGATGAAACAGAGTTTGTTGATTCACATATACTGCAAGGTGTTCTTAACGCAAAGGTAGGTAAGGCTTTTTGTCCTAAGAATTACACTGAATGTTACACCAAATATTAACAAGGTTAATAAATGAAATTGATTTGTGGTGTCTGTGCTCAACATAGGTCCTTAAGACAAAATATTGTGATGAGCTTCTATTCATAAATACTTCATTATTTTATTCTCATTTAATATTAAAATTCTATTTATTTCTTAACTCAGTACAATTTTTTTTAATCAATTAGACTATCTAAATAAGTTATTAATATTGTGACGATATACGAGACAAAATAAATAAAATTAATATCAAAATAGACCTCCGTGCCAGAAAAACACCAGAATAGGGGTCCCATCACTAGCGCCATCAAGTATTGAATAGCAACAACACAATACAACACGTGAGACAGTCAATAATGTTATACATAGTTCCAAATATACATTGGATCAGGGTATAAAATGAGAATGATTATTGCACCATATTCAATTGATCCAAATTACTATTATGTGACTATAAGTTACCTCAAATTAAATAGATTGAAGAGATTGTCTTTCTGTTCCTGTTTCTGTTTGAAAAATCTGTTTTTTGTAAATTGTTAGTAGAATATGATATTTTCATGAAAGCGGTGTTTTTAAGCTATATTAAAACTTACACATGTGGCGGCATCTTTGTATATTACAAATAATTCAAAATTTTTATTCAAATTAGGAATACATACATTCTCCTATTGAAGGTCAAGTTTCCTGCCACCTCTTAACAATAATCACATTATCAGTCAATTTAGGACATGGTTACAACAAATCATCGAATACAAAACACATTAAGTACATTACTATATTGAGGCCGAGTAACGTCTCAAATCCAAGCACCTTTATCACTCACATATTCATTAACAGTGTAATGTGCTTTATTTGTCAGGGTTTTTTTCACAACAGACTTAAACTCATTCAGTGACAGGTTAGTCACATCTTTTGGTATTCTATTACTTTTTTACTAGAATTACGTAACAATTGATATCGTCAAAAACATCTAATTTTCTGTTTATATTAAAAATTAAGGAAGTATAATAATTATATTCTTTATTGTACACCAAAAGTTCTTAGAAAAAGTATCATTCGCAAATAACACAATGTTACATAGATTTTTAACTATATTATACACAGTTACATTCTATTGCTTTTATTTCAAATAATACGCAATTTTCCGAAATAATAAATGTTATGTGCTTGAAAGCTTATAATTTTTGCAAAAAAATGAATAAATAAGGTTTATTCAAGACATTATTATTATTATTATTATTCAAGACAACTCTAGTGATACCACCATCTATGGTAAAGTACAGCAACTAATTCAATTTAAGTTTATTTCGCTACGTACATTGGATAGTTTATCTACTCAATCGGAATTTAACTACTTTTTTCAGAGTTTATCAAACCCTGCTGCATAGAAAATCACAAAATTGCAATTAAAAGTATTTTCGCGTAATCTTATTTTTGATATTGATTTTTTAAAGGAAAGTCTTTTTAATTTTATTTTTATTTATTTCATTATATTTAATTTAATTTTTAAACAAATAAGTAACCAATAGTTTGGGTACGTAGGATGTACAAGATATACAATGACGTCTCGGAGGTGTGAAAAAAATATATATTTACTTGTGTTGGTGAATATCTATGTGTGGGTCAGAAATAATGTTATTCACAATACAATTTCACATTATCGATTAGATTTCAGTATATCCTTTTATACTGTACTTTCAGACTGTATAGTGGCATTCACTAAACCCTAGCGTAACCTGATATTTTATTCTATTACATAAAATACCTTTTAATGTTATTTGAAGGCAATATACTACATATCGCAAGGAAAACTAATATATTATAGTAAAAACTATTTCTTATTTAATCAAGTATAGCGATTTGTTCAAAAAAAAGTATATAAAATAATTCAAAGATAAATTCGTATTTACCTGTGAATTGTGTATTTGTTTGAGTTATTTCTTCCTGTCACGTCACAAGTAATTATGGAACAAGACACCATGACTACACCACACACTTATCCACTTTCATTTGCACGATTCGTAAATAATTTGATAAAACAGTGTTTACACCTGTGACAATCGGGACGCTATGGCTTCCTATTAAAACATACAATGACACAAAGGCACTTTGCAGTCAGTCTCTTTCACTCACCGGCAGTGTTCGTAAAATCGAGACTTCTTTTTCCCATGCTTCGTTGGTCTTTAGCGTTAGCGTAAATTCTAGGTCTGTGGTCTATACTGAACTTTGTCCTTTTATACAAATGAAACCATCTTGGTTTGCTACATTTTAAATTGTTAGCATTCTATAACATGTGAATTTAAAAAGATGATCTTTATAAATTTACTAGCGACCCATCCCGGCTTCGCACGGGTAGCAGAGCATATAAGTTGTAGTATTTTTTCTGCGTAGTTTCATATCAGCTTGTTGCGTCGAACATGTCGATTGGATTTAATTAGATTCAAATGTATCGTAAATTCATCCTACTTGGAGTATTTTTAATGTATTTTATTTTCAATTCTATAAATATTTGAAAAAGTAAAAAATAAATACATAAAAACAAACTACAATAATTCTCTGTATACAATATTGATAACTGTAGCCTAACCACGCTAGCCAGCGCGCGGCGACCGCAGCACCCAGTTTTCTTGTCGCGCGATATTTATATTTCGCGATAGCTTGTTAGCTTTTGATTTAAATTGTATAGTGTAAAGGACAATCATAATATGCATGAAATGCTGAAGGTAAATAACGTATTTAATTTGATAAGGATTAATACTGTATTCGTATAAATTGCTTTCCAATTACCTTACAATTATCATATGACACCATTTATTTAAATATAAAAATAGGTATAGTAAGCTATCCATAAAAGATAGACATATGCTATCGCGGACTTTTCTTTAGTCCTATGAAAGAGACACAATTCCTCCATACATTAGTTTATTATAACCCATAAAGGATTAGGCAACATTTTCGATGAAAGCTCCCAGCCGGCTTGACTTTTTTCCAACTTCTTCAACAATAAACGTCATATTTCAACAAATTTCCACAAAACATTAATAAATTATACACGTAAACCTTCCTCTTAAATCACACTGTCCATTCGTGTCAATAGTATGCCAATACGTTCGGTAGTTTTTGAGTTTATCACGTTCAGACAGACAGACGCGGCGGGGGACTTTATTTTATAATATATATAGATATAGATTGATTTAATTCCTAGTAAGTTATGAACATTTCGGTTATTGTGATCAAAGCAACAAGAATAGAATCCCACATCCATATTCCAGTATTCTGTTTTATGTTCATGGCATATGAGAAAAACATTAAAAATTGTTGGTTTCCTTAGGATTTTCAGACAAATAACAATTTACATGCATGAAATTTGCCATTATAATCTACAACAAACTTTAAGCTTGACCTGAGATCTGATCGAAGAGTGATCAAGTAATAAACAATGAGACAATAGAAATTAAATTTGTAATATTAGTATGTGTTTATTATTCCCTTATTTAAAAAAAATAATATTGGTTCCTTATTTTAGGATCTATTCAATACACTAGATGATGAACAATTGAGAAATGCACGATTCAGAAGCAATCCTTTTGAAACAATCGGTTCATCAATTTTTTTGAATCGGGCAGCAGTTAAAATGGCCAACATGGATGCAGTATTTGACAACATGTTCACTAGACCAAAGAAACCAAATGGACAAAGAGCTGTGGATACAAAGGAAATTTTGTATTTTGCTGATGTTTGTGCTGGCCCAGGTGGTTTTTCTGAATATGTTCTTTACCGAAGAAAGTGGAAAGCTAAAGGTAGTACATTAGCGTCAAGCTTACACCATGAAAAAGTCACATTGTAGAAAATTTACTAATTGATTCTTACTATTGCTCTATTTTGTGAAAAATTACCTTTCATTTTGAGTTCTTGCTTGTGGACATCAACTTAAAGTACACAAAAATATGGTTTATATTTTAATTATCATGTAAGTAGTTTTTCCCAGTCTATATGTATCTATTGATAGTTACAAGTTGCTATCACATAGCTCAATATTCCATGATCCCACATATCTTACTGTAGCATAGCGCAGTGTACGGAAACACCTTGGAATCGGACATTTTCTGTTCTACCCCCAATTGATAATATTCTTAATTCCGACGGAAAACTGCCGCGTGCCAATTCGCTCTAGTTAAGGAGGAAAAATATATCAAAGTTTGCAATTTTTTGTGGTTTGTTTTACTAAAAAATGATTATGTCTCGTACCATTCACTAAATCAAAATTTTAGGTATTGAGTCTGTTAAACCATTAAATAAAGCATTTATGTTCTTTTTTGTAAACCCAACAGGTCAATATTTAATGACAAAAACGGTTTTCCTATTTTTCAGTTTATATTTTTTTCTCTCAAGTTATGACATAGTAATAATAATAATAATATTGCTTTATTTTTCTCTCACATAACATCATAATATGGTACATTAAAGTTAAACATTGAAACAAATATCAAATTAGAACATGCAAGTGAGCTGGTGTCAGTACTAGGTTAAGAACCTGTATTACTGAGTCACCAGGCTCCTGCCCCCCAGAAAACTTAACACTAAACGTCTCAAGTGTTATATAGGTGTAAGGTACTTAAAGAAATATTTACAACTTACAATAATCCGAGCTTTTGATAAACTCTTGTGTATGTGTTTTAGAATTGGGTGTATGTTAGGGTGTGTTTGTGTGTTGTGTGTGTATGAGGGTGCGTTTGGGTGTGTGTGGTGTTTATATAGTTTGTGTATTTGACGGTGCGAGTGAACATGTGTTATGTGATATGGTATGGAATTGTGATCAGAACATAATTGTTTTTAATAGGTATATTATTTCAATTATATTTGTTTTTTATATAATTTTTTTTAGATTGCAAGAATATCTTTCGTGTTATCATAGTCAAGATGAATGAGCCGACTTAATATTTTTCTCTTACATTCAGCATTGGACAGCCGGTAAATGTTTAAGAGTTCCTTAATTTTATTATAAATATATGGCCCAAGAAAAAAGAAATGACGTTGGGCGAGTCTGGTGTTGACTTGGACCTGTGGACAGACAGTGTAATCGCGGCGAATATTAACAATCTTTATCGCATCGTAAAAAGTGGTCTGATGAGTTTTTAGGACAGTTTTTAAAATAAATAGTTGGCGAATAGAAAGAACTTTACAGGTACAAAATAGTTCAGCCGTAGGGTAACGATAAGGAAGTTTCCAGCCTACATTTAGGAGAGCCCTTTACGTATGTTCTACTTTCAGAAGTACGGTTTTTGCCGTGCCACCCCATGCCGTAGTACAGTAGGAGGCTATGGACTGTCCAAGGCCCAGGTATATACGTCTGAGCAGATCTACATCAATCACATATCACAGATTTATTAAAATAAATATTAGTTTGCTGATTCTGTTTGAGAGGGTGTCAATATGGAGATGATAGGAAAGTAAGTCGTTAATTAGGACTCCGAGGTATTCAATACTACTAGAATTGGACAGTTTGATACGAACAGGGTAACTGACTTGGTGAGGAACAGGAATGTGCCATCAGAAAATATAGGGTGGGGGACGGCTGACCAAGTTTAGAGAGTGAGAAAGTCAAATATTTAGTTTTCTCGACATTCAGTGTGAGCAGGTTCCAAGCCAAGCAGCTTGACACCATGTGAAAACCAGCTTGCGCTGATTCGAACACGGCATCTCAGGAGCTCTCATGGAAAATTAAGGCTGTGTCATCTGCATAGGTAAAAATAGAACCATCATTTAATTGAAGTTGACAGAGGTCATCAATGTAAACCAAAAATAGAGTTGGACTAATAATGATTTTTCATAGTAGTGCACTTCTACTAACGAAGAATGGTTATTTATTGCACTTAGGAAATTTAAAGATCCTATCAAAAACAGTAGCTAATTTATTTTGGTACTATTGCTATTGTATCAGAGTTGTACTAGGTGTTGACACTGACCTAATTTTTTAAAACTACGTAACTTAAAAGTTAAACAAACTTTGCATCTGATTTTTTGAGAGCATGGTGTACATGTTGATGATAATAAAAAAAAAAATTGTCACTATTAAGGCAATCCTCCTGAGTAAATAAAAGTGAAACACTAAAAAAAATCATATCTTGCTAAAAATAGAGTTGCAAGGATTGAATGGTACAAAACACAAAATAAGTCCACTTCGTAGACTTAACTGACGAATGCCCTAAACAGTGTTTGTATGCGCGTTTGACCCTGGTATTCCCTGATACAACTGAAGCGAATTGAATATTTGCCCAAAAAAAAAATAAAAATGGTGACATAGAAATAATACACCAACCAGGAATGGATCAAAAAGGACTCACCTGATATGTTGCTCCAATTCGCTGACCTTGTCGGTATCCTCAGCTTCCACTACTGGTGGCCACCGTATCACCCTTCTTGGAAAGTCTTTCACAATTATATGTTGGTATAACAGAGAATATATGCGTATTTTAGTTTTATATATTTAAGCGGTGCGGATGTGAGCGTTGAGTGCAAGCAATTTTTGCAATGGGAATGTGGGTAGGAACAATTGTCGGAGTAGGGTACATAAGGAGGGAGATGATGTGTTATTTCAAATTGTCACCACTAATCGGCGCAAACAGTTTAAATTAATTACTGGAAGAATGGTGGTAGATGTTTTTTTTTTCTTTTTGCACCCGCAAACAATTTCGAATTTTGGTGATATATTGCTCTTAATCTAGAGCTAATCAGTACGCTACAATTTTACTCATGCATCAGGAATATCAAAACCTATTAATTTGTGGGCAGAACGGAAACTGAACGGTTTTATATACACATCTATGTGCGACCTCTCTGGTGATATAAATGTTTTAATAAGTCCTGTACAAACATAAATTATGAAAATTTATTTTTTATACTGTTTAGGATTCGGCTTTACATTGAAGGGGCAGAATGATTTCAAGCTGTCAGATTTTTATGCTGGTACACCGGAAACTTTTAATCCGTACTATGGAGTAGCTGATGATGGTAATATATTTAATCCAGCAAACTTGTCATCGCTTAAAAATCATGTGCTCAAACAAACTGATGATAAAGGTGTTCACTTTTTAATGGCCGATGGAGTAAGTTGAAGCACTTTCAAAATTTAAACTAGATGAACATGATCTAACAAAACTGCATTGTATCTGTACCAAAGACTGATAATTTGAAAAAAAAACAATTTACTAACAATCATTTAATTATAAAACAAAACAATCATATTAGTGGTGCAGAATTACTTTTATTAAAAAAAATATTATTTTAAGTTTTTTTATTTTTAAATTAAAGTTTTAAATTTAAATTTGTACACCATTTTATAGTTTACCTGGTCTCTTATTGCCTAGGTAAAGTATGTGATGGTTAACAATAGATAAAATATTTTATACATGTCTTGGCAAATCTGTTATTGTATACAATAACTAGGTATTCTATGTAATCACTGAATCATATATTTTGCCAGTAATATATACATTTTTTCCATTTTACTTCTACAAAGTTACAAAGTTAGTACTACATTTATGATCTGAGAAGTAAAATGAAAGCAATCTACTTTCATAATACTCAGACGTGGTCATGTTACAACCTGTTTATTCATATTTTTGATACTGGTGTTGAAATTGTGTTGTAGGAAAAAGTTTTGATTAAATAAAGATTACACTTATCATAACTATTATACACTTTTTTGAAATTTAAAATTCATGAAATATATTAACAATTCAAATGAAAAACAACAAGTGATAATGTTTACATTTTCTAGGGGTTTTCTGTTGAAGGCCAGGAAAATATACAAGAGATTTTATCCAAGCAGTTGTACCTCACACAATGTCTTGCCGCTCTTATGTTAGTAAGAACCGGCGGCCATTTCGTAGTGAAACTATTTGATGTTTTCACGCCATTCAGTGTTGGACTCATTTATATTATGTACACATGCTTTGAAAAAGGTACATTCTTATTTTTACACAATGCCCTAACAATGATATATATGTTATGATTTTTTTAATGCGAGTGTTTCGACTATATAACCAATATAAAGACAGGTATACACACAAAATTGCACATCTCATACTGTGAAATTGCATTTTGTGACTAAAATTATTTGTGTTTGGTTTATAGTGTCTATTCATAAGCCCGTAACGTCACGACCCGCAAATTCAGAACGCTACTTAGTATGTAAATGGAAGAGGCTTGGTACAGAAGTGGTCGAACAGCATTTATATTCAGTCAATTCATATATGTGGCAAGAGCGAGATGGTCCTGACGTCACACTTCTTGTGCCCATAAACATCATAAAAGAAAATGAACTTTTCTTCGAATACATTTACAACAGTAATTGTATGTTAGTATTCTATGTTTGTTAAAAATTTGCAAGACTGCGCCCCCTTAATCGGGGCTTAATTCAATATTTGACAGTGTTCAATTTTGTATACAATATAAAAATAATGCACTTGCAATCCCCACTTGGTTTATTCTCTTTTATTCTTCTGTTGTAGTTAAATTTTTTTTCTTAATGGTAAGCCCTGAGACACTTATTCTTTTTGAGCCTTTAGGGGCAACATCTTAAAATTGTCAAATATTCAGTTATAAATATACAGCATCTCATAATAAAACTATGTTATTGTATTTTTGTCATCCATTTGTTATAAAAGTAATAATAATGATAAAGTTATAATCAGTCAATATTACAAAATAATTGATAAGTCATTCCAAAATAAAATAAATATAAATTTAAACTATTACAGTATCGGAGAAAAACAAATTAGAAATCTAATGAAGATAGCAGAATACAGTAAAAACAAAGATTTAAAAGAACCTATGCAGGCAGAAATGAGAAAACAATGTTTGATGCTATGGAATGTATGTAATGTTTTCAATTAGACTAATACTTGTTGTATTGTGTTTTCCCATTTATTTATCCATTATTAACTTATTATATTTTATTTTTAAGATACCAGATGAAGTGAGAAAACAGCCAGAACGAATTGATCCCGATAATGTACTTAGTAATATGACTAATTTGATGGGAAGTAAACCTCCGGAATATAATAGCCCACAGTTGTTCAAAACAAATGTCCTAGGAAAACAACCTCATTTATTAGTAAAAGTTGATGATTTAAAGGTTATTAAAAATGTTTTTGAATGGCGCTTTGTATTCCTGAATAGTAAAAATAACTCTGATTTGAAGTGGTTTTTGGGTAAATAAAAATTTAATTGAATGGTACTAAAGATTATCTTGTTAATAAACAGTCTAAAAATGTATATAACTTTCTTCAGGTTGTGGAGGTAAACAAGTATATGTCCTTGATGGCGGAAGATGGCAACATCATGGAGCAGACATTATCATGCCTGCTAAAACGCTGATTTATGGAGAGGTTCATAAGTTCTTTTATTTGATTTTCTAATATTTCTTTATGAATTAATTTAATTAATGTCAATCACAGAGTACTTTGTAGTTATTAGTTTCAATAGAGTTAAAACTTTGCCGTAAAGAGAGGAAATGCGAAAATAGCGCCTTAGTACGCGAGTTTTGGAACTAAATACAGCGCCATCTAACGTGAAACAGATAAACAAAAATAAGCTAAATACTACCACATATGAGAAGAATTTAAAACAAACAATGCTATGTAATGCTAAATCGAAAAAAAAACTTTCATTACATGCCTCTAACATGCAAACACCACACACCATGCAAATCAATGATACCAACTTTCCTTAGTGTTATTTTTTTATCTCTCAGTTACATCTATGAACTACCAACTAACGCGAAAAAATTTATACCAAACTATTTTTTCATTGAATATGAATATAATGGTTGTTTAAATTTCACCTTGTGTATAACGAAGTTAAAAGAAAAAGTATCACAGCTAAGTAGGCTTTACAAGTTAATGAGGTGACATATAACAAACAGCCCCTTCTAGATCTGCATATTGTGATGGGCAACTACAGAACTCTACCCTGCGAGTGGCCCGACACGCACTTGTATATTAATGACATTAATTTGAAGTTGCTAGAGAATTCCTTCAATAATTATATAGCCATTATCTTTAGAGTCGATTTTATTTAAGCTTTACTTCATAGAGGACTGTAAATAATGGAAATCTACTAAACCAGTGTCAAAATACTTAAGCAGGTCATCCTCAAATAATGTTCTTGCGAGTTTAGCGTCATCTATGCTAAGATAGTAAAACTATGATGTCTAGTGCTGGGATCTGTATTGGGGTTTTAGAACAAAAATATAATGCTATTATATTGAAAAGAAACTTTATTATAAGCACATTAAAAGATCTCGATGTCTTCTTAAGTTTGCATACTTATTGGAAACTAATTCCCATCATGCTATTTATAAGATTGTCATGCCTGATGTCCGTGGTACTAGTGGGATCGGCCGTCATCAAACTACTTCCTGTGACAAATGTGTTTTCAAATGTCAACATTGCTTTATTAATATTAATGATGTTAACTGTCTCGCAGATCGTAAAAGAACTTCACGGTGAAGGTGTCAGACAGATGCACAGCAAGGCATTACATATAATAGATGCAATGATCCTTGGAGGTATAGACATATCTCAGTTAGAACTATCAGAAAGGTACACATGTTTCGAAATTCTTTTGAATATATATTTTTTATATATTTTATAATATGATAAATTACTTTTCATTTTACAGATTGAATGAATGCGCTCTGTTCTGCAATGCCCTTGCTAAGCCTTTTGACAGCCAATATATTACACTCAGATGTAAGCGGCTATTCCAAATGGAACACTTTTCATCTGCTATGCAACATCTCAAATACAGAGCTATGAAAATAACAAGAAAGGCAGTTACAGTTACAATCCCCAACAGAATTACATTAGAGGAAATATTTCATGTCCTTGGCTCCATACTTTTCATCAAGGAAATTAAAGGTACCTGATAATTTATTCAGTTCATTTTGTTTACTATGTATCTAACGTAAATTGACATCATTAGAGCAACTTGATGAAGTTTGATTTTTAATTGAATCAAGATAGGGAAATACTTAATTTTCCACTGTGATGATTCTCGTTTACTTTTGAGATCTCATTGTCTGATTCAAATCTCATTACAGGTTATTATTTAAAAAATAAATTCTACCTTTTTACCGCTACTCATATTCAAAAACGCCTCGCAACATCTCACATGTCTAAAGGTGTCAACATTTTAGGGACCATTTCAAGAGCGCACTGACCTAAGACATGCTTAAATATTGATGAATTATTTTGTTTACGCGTTACTTACTAATTGCTTGCTACTTTACCAATACCCACGTCTAGTCTGTAGCGATCTCTGTGTTTAATGCGCCTGGTTTCTACTATTTGTCTTTTTAGTTAGAAAGTTAACAACTGCTTAATGCTCAATTTCCAACATATGAGGAGTAGGTATGTTAAAGAAACTATGTACTCAAAAAATTATATTATTTATTACTAGTATCTATCATCAAAATATTCACCCTGATTATGTATACATTTTTCCATGTGTTTAATCCACTTAGAAAATACCTCTGATCCTCTTCTTCAGATACTTCCGAAGCGATATCATAGGCAGCCAGTGTATTTTCCTTGTCTTAAATCTTTTTACCTTTCATTTTTTTTTTGTTTTGGCAAACAAATAAAAACCCCAAGTCAAGAGAATATGATGGGTGAAGTATGATCCATGAGTAGGATAGACACAGTTAAGTCTTACTTATTAATTGACTAAGTTACCAGTATCAAATAGATAAGTAAAGAATATTTAATTACGTATGGCATATCCCTTGTGTTATATTTTTCTTGGGGCACCTCCAAAACAAAGATGTTGATAAGAAATTAAACAAACAAATGAATGCTAGTTTTGTTTAAAGTAATAAAGCGCGAATACGACTACATAACCGGCAATATCATTTTTGCATTAATAATATTTTGTCTTTTAGATGCATGGGAAGCCAGAATATCTAAGTCCAGTGGCCATAAATATTATTTTGGTGTGGGCAGAGACAACAAACCCCATAGTGAGTACCATATACCCAAGGAGGCAGCCCTAGACATGGTAACGGCATTTACTACCAGAGTGATGTGGCCCTGGGAACCAGCAAGTGCAGTATTTGAGAGCCTACCTCATTCGGGTCTCATGCGCTCTCAAATGGAACAGTATATACGTGATAATTGTGTTAGATAATAAAATATGCATTTTATGAATGTAGCTACTGTGTATTAAATAAAATTATTTTTGACAGTCGATTATTTTGTGCCTTTATTTCAAAAAAAGATTGATCAGAGTTGTTCTCACTAAAATCTACAAGTATCGCGCAAGTAAACAAAATTGCGGCAAGTTAGGCTATAACAGTTTATTGTAATAGCTATCAGGCTAGGGTCGCCAAATCCTAAATTAGATAAGCCCTACTAACTTTCATTCTTTATTTTATTCCCTTTAGAGTTAAATTCCCAAAAAATCTTAAAACAGTAAATTTAGTTTGAGAATTGAGGCCCAAATGCTAATCATCAATTTTCGTGCATTTAACTTAAAAAATGACTGGTTTCTATATAATCCTTTCATAGTATCCATTAACGCCAAAAAACAATGTTCAACCATAAACCAGATTACAGATTAGGTATTTGTATAAAGAAATTTAATTAGTTACTATGTTTTACGACAGGTGTCCCTATATCAAATTGATAACTAGTTATTATTTTTTACAAACAGATGGCTATAGCACTAGAGCTGTCTGGAATAAACCTTCATTATTAATTTTTTAACTAAAATAAGCTTTCACACATACCTAACTAAATAATATGTATTATTTCGGAAAAATATGTATTACCTGTTTGAAATTATAACATTTGAATGTAACTGTGTTACATGTAATGATAGCGTCACATAGCATATATAACATAACATACATATACATCACAACAACGTCTAGGCCCCGAACTAAGTATTAGCTTGTGTTTTGGGTACCAAGCGAAGACACCACATACATATAACAACCAAGACCTGGTACCTGTATTAATATTCATCATATAAATATTGACCCGACCTGGGATTCGAACCCGGGACCTCCAGCTTCGTGGGCAGGGTCGCTACCCACTAGGCTAAGCGGTTATCGATATGTTTTAATACTTGTATATCTCAAAAACACCGCGTTCTCAAAAGTAAGTAGGTATATTTTAATAATTCAAGTCCTGCAATATATCGCAATGGGCAGTGGCATTGTCATTTCAAGTTAGTCTAACGCTGCTAACTCTCCAAAATTAAAATGGGGGACATGACAAGATTATTCCAAACAATTATGAGAAACTTCTTAATAAATTTATCATTTATTTGGGGTATATTAGAATATAGTTTAAAATATAAACAGAACTTTGCTGCATTCCTCAATCATATAAGCCGACTTATAAAAAAATTGGTTCATTAGAACGGACATCTAACAATTGAATAGTGTTTTTAATCAATAGGATTCTATTATTACTGTGTGCTGTGGGGCTAAGTAAAATGGGGAACAAGGGGGATAAATTTGATATTTGTGGGACAATGTGGGACGCTTTTGATATAAAGGAATAATGAAGACAAATGCGGGACTGTTCCTCCTAATGGGGGACGGTTGGCAGCCTTAAGTTAGTCGCTTCACCGTTTTCCGCCCCACGTTGAGTGGGTGAACTGGGTGAGTGGTATTTCGATTTTATATCACCTAAACGTAGATAATGCAGATGACAATTTCTAGCCACAGAATAAATAATGACATCCGCCAGTACGGCTAGCATGAACACCGCACACCGCGACAAAAATTTTATCTCATGCCGGAACCAGATGTCTATCTGATTTTAAGAGCTCCCATTTTGGCACGAGATAATGCGTCGACAAAATTTTGTCTCGGTGTGCATGTAGAGCGAGTGGTTAGAGACCTTAACTGCGGAGCCAAGGATCGTGGGTTCGATTCCCGTACGGGATAAATGTTTGTGTGCATGAATATGTCTATTTGGTCGATGGCTGGGTTTAAAAAAATATCTATATGTGTATGTATCTATATATTATAAAAAAGAATAAATTTTGATCTTTTAAATCCTATTTTCAATATTTTTTGGTACTAGCAGCACAATTTTTTGGTATACATTGGTATATTACTAATTTTTGAAACGGTCACACTGCCACGCATTCGCGCCAATCAATTGTCAGTATTTGTCACATGAAATGTTTTATATAAATCCAAGTTTTAAAATAATATTTTAGGTGTTTTATTTCGTATATCAATACGTAGTTGTTTCCCTGATATAACCACTTTCCGAGTTTTCACTAATATGACGGTTGGAGAACAGGCAGTAAATTTACCATGGTCCGTATTCAAACTTTCAGAAACCGCTACTTTTTCAGGTTATAAAAAGAAAACAAAAATCGTTTACAAATTTTATTTACTATTATAGGGTGGAGAAATATCGGCCTTCGAAACTAGAGGACTTGGTTTCACATGACGACATCATAAAAACAAGTAAGTAGTGGATATTAGCTTTTACAATGGTCAATTTAATTTACCCATCATCGATCGATCATTTCGGCTTTCTAAACCTTTTGCATTCATCATTTTAATGTGCAATTAGGGTACATAAAAGAATGAAATTACAGGAATAGTTTTGATTTTTTAATAATGAGGCACGTCACTACTATTCTAATGACTGTGTAGGTATAAATATATTAAAAAAATTATAATAATATATTTATACTATCTATCGAATTGCAGCCACTTGAACCAATTTTCCACCCTTTGTGATAGTAGTATTACATATTGCCCTGCACTTTTCCAGTTAGCCAGTATATGAATGAAAACCAGTTGCCACATTTATTGTTTTATGGACCTCCTGGCACAGGGAAAACTTCGACTATATTGGCATGTGCAAAAAAATTGTATACACCCCAACAACTCAGTTCAATGGTATGTAAAAATATTTATTCACTTGATGCTTATTATCTTCTGTGACAAGAATGTTTACAAAAATTTAAAGCTCTTAAAATATTTGAAACATGCAATAACAATATCCCACAACGATACATGTGTCACAGGATATTACTTCCATTGATATTGAAGGTTTCGCAATAGAGGCTTGGTCAATATTTTTTTCAATACATTTGCTATTAATACGGTCTTTATGACATCAAAACTTGAATCGTAATGTTGTTTGTATTTTACAGTACTAGGCCTTTTTACTTAACACCATTCACAAATGAGCATTCTGTTTGTAAGGCATGCATAAACCGCGAAAAGCAGTCGGCTCCCGCCCTTAGCTCCCGCCATTATTACATTTGAAGTACTTACCCAATTTAATTGCAAATGTATTGAAAAACGTCGTATGATGCCCGTACTTAGTAAGCTGGCTATCATAGTCATCGGTTTATTATAAGCATTCAGTTTCGCTTCATGCCTACAAATACCTCGACTATAATATGCAGCTTACCATACTTGCATCATAATGTACTAAAATATAAAATTTATATGCCTTAATCATGGATGTACATAGAGTTGTAATAACTACAATGTGAGCAAAAAATTACACAGCGGACCAAATATACCCTACTTGATGTTTTGAAATATTCACAGTGATGTAGAATTTTGTGTGACCCACATGTAAAATTTGTAGTGGAAAAGAAAAAGATTTTATGTGTAATTTAACAAAAAGTTTGTTTACCAGAATAATAATGTGTGGTGCATCCAATCACTGAGAGCCATTTTGCTCACATTATCGATAGTTTCAAAGTATGTTATGCTCCATTTTCTACAATCTAAGGCCTTAATATAATTTATTTCATGGCTTTTAATTTGCAATGGTAGTTATGCTTCAAAAGAAAAAAGTACATATATTAGATACATTTATTTTTTATAACTTTCCATAAACAATATTTAAACAATTTTTTAATACAACTTTCCAATAATATTTCAGTGTAGGTAAACCAAAAACTAGAAAATAAATAAAATCATGGGCCTGCCTATTGTATGTATTTTATAAATATTTTTTTTATTTTCACAACCAACAGGTTCTGGAGTTGAATGCTTCAGATGATCGTGGTATAGGTATAGTTCGTGGGCAAATCCTTAGTTTTGCTTCAACAAGAACAATTTTTAAGGCTGGTCCAAAACTTATAATATTGGATGAAGCTGATGCAATGACAAATGATGCTCAAAATGCTTTGCGTAGAAGTAAGTAAAAAGATGACACTAATTCCTTTTTATCTAAATTTTTGAAGAATAACTATATATTGCAACTATGGTAAATGTAAGCGCATAATGCATTTAGGCATGTGATTTAATTTAAGCATTTTTGAACCTTCATGATAAATATTACTCACTACTGCATCAGAAAAAATTATATTATTTTCTGTTATTTCTTTTGTTCATCATTATAACCGGTGATTATAATACTTTGCAGTTAAAATATTAATTTTATTGATTTCACAATCACCTTGGAAACCTACATGTACACAAAAGTTTCAAGTACCTACTTACTGCATACTTTCTTAGGTATTCAAAGTTTCATCTTGCATAATTAAAATTAATCATCTTTCAATTTGTAAATGACCAATATCTACCTTGGTTGTGATAATCGTGACAATATTTCTCTATTTTAAAGTGATATTTAATTTTCATCAGTTTAAAAAAAAATTAAGAATATAATATGTCTGAAAGTGATGAAGAAGGGCAAAATAAAATTGTCAAGATCACAGTAGTGGGTGAACCGGCCACTGGTAAAGTAAGTTTATTCACGTACAATTTATTCTATCACTTTAATTATTTTAAAAACGGTTATACTATACAAATTGTGGTGGTATACATGTTCCATAACAATTATTAATTTAAACAGTAAAAAGTTTGGCCGTTTGTAAAATAACTAAATGTTTATCATACAGGTAGCCACAAGGTGATTTGAAACAAGCTAGCTATTTTATTAAGTAGACTGTACAACTAAACTGCAATATATATCACCAAAACTTTTTAGTTATAACAAAAAAAATCTGATATGATTATTTATTTATTTTATTATTAAAATTATAAAATTCATTTAGAGCACAAGGTGAGAATGAGGGTAAAAATATTTCATGTAGATACCACTGTAAGAAACCATAAAAATTGAAGCTTCTAGTATATGTTAAAAAATATATTGAAAATACAGAGATTATCATAACTTAAACTGAAGTTGGTGTTCGTTGATTAAAAATTCTTTTTGTAGAGCACACTGTGTGGTCGATACCTAGGCTTGACTAGTTCGAGCACAGGAAGCACTCCAGGGGCTGAGGTATTGGCAGGACAGTGTCTTGGACTACGGCCACCAGTGCCTATACATATATGCGATGTAGGCGGTACGGCTCTTACCAATGCAATGCTTGAAAATTATGTGTATGCTTCTGATGTGAGTGCAATTTAATTTATGCATATGTTAAAATTTAAATTTTTTAAATTAATATTTTTTTTTGCCCATGCTTGCGAATTAAAAATAAAAAAATAGTGTTATTCAATTATTCTGAATTAACTGATTACTAGATTACAATTTATAATGCATGATTAATAAACTCATTATTTCCATCATTAGTAAAAAAAAAATATTTTAAAAATTTGGAATATTTACATGTGAATATTATTCTTTCAGATTATAGTGTTTGTGTATGATTTAACAAATCTTCAGAGTTTTGAACGACTAGAATTATGGGTAAACAAAGTAAAAACAATCAATGAATCAGAATCGAATAAGCCTATGATGGCATTGTTTGGCAATAAATCAGACTTGGAGCATCAAAGAGCTGTCCGATTTTCTTGTGTTCAAAAATTTGCTTCAGAACATTTATTAGAAAATTTTAAAGGATCTGCTCGGACTGGAGACATGGTAAATCTAAACTAATAAAAAAAATACTAAATGCAGTATCTGTCTGTATAATCCAATCTTCATAGTAAAATTTAGGATTGATGGATTAGACTTAGTGATTAATATTAAAAATATATTATATGACAACAAAATCTAAAAATATTATCAAAATCATTTGAAAAATAAAAACTTATAAGCTATATTTGCTGCCACGAGTATGCGAAATAAATGTGAACAACCCAACTGTACTTACTATAAAACCCTAAAATATATTTTTTATATGGCTGACAAACATACTATTAACGCCATGCTATGTTTTACCCTTCTAGTATCAGGCTTGAACCCAAATCGAGACTCATCGCAAAGTAAAATTTTATCCCATTATTCCCGGGTCCATGTAATGTGTTCCCTACACCATTCATTTCGACGAGCGCGATTCCTGTGACGTATCGGTGGGCACCTAATTGGCCGTCGTGCTTGTAGGCCATACTCATGCAGTCGATTTCGCACAGTTCGGCAGCTAACAACAACACCACTTGAATTTTGTAGTCTTAAACCTATCTCTCGGGCGGTTATTATCCGCTGGCGTCTTGCAGTCAGTTGTATATATCGATCTTGCCGTGTGGTTGTACATCTTCCTCGACCTGGGTGCTGCTCAGCAGGATCTCGTTATCTCTCTCTCGATCCGTGTTAGTGTAACGCTGATGAAGACGGCAAATAACGCTTCTGTTGACACCAAAATACCGAGATACCTGAGATTGACTTCTTCCCGCTTGCAACATCCCTACAGCTCTTTGCATTTCATCTGCGTTCAAATGACGTCGCTCCATGACGTAAAAAATGTCTCAAAATCGGAATTGGTTCAAAACTTTTTTCAAATTATTGTTTAAATCATAAAATTGATACAGAATACTAAATTTTAATAAGCAAAGAAAACGCTATAAAAATTCGAACAAATGCATTTGCTTTTGAATTTGTGAAAAAAAAAACAAATGATACTCGATTTAATAAAATAAATATAAAAAAACAATTGTTCTTTAATATCAAAAAAGCATAAAAAAATTATATAAATAAGAAAATACTAAGGATTTAATGCGAAAACACATTGTAAAATTGAAATTTGTATGTGTTGCTTAGACTTTTTTGATGTGTGTATATCTTCATAAAGATTACTAATGGTCTAAGGACTGATGTTATTTTGCCTACTCGTGGCGGCGCGGCGTGACTAATGAATTTTATAAGAATTCACACCGTAAGGTGATGCTTTTACCAAATTGTAGAAAGATAGAAAAATAATATTTTTGTTTAATTTTGATTTTTAGTACTTGAAGTTGCGTTTTTTCACGAAAGATATCAACAAATATATATTTTTATATAGTCTATGTTAGAAATTTTAAATTATTGTGTCATCCCTCAGGTGAATCATGCATTGACAAGTCTAGTGGCACGAGTACTGGGTGTTAAAGCACGGAGAGTGCCTTTGGCTCAAAAAGGAACGTCGTCGCTCGTATCGGAACGGATACAAAATGGCCTCACATCACTTCTACCGCGGCCTGGGGAGCCCACACAGTCTCTTATAATGAACAGAAAAGCATTGAGAAAGATTCAAAGGAAGGCATCCTCATCCGTTTGTTCTATACAATAAAGTTTTCTATATTTCTTAAAAATATTTTATTTCTTTTTTACGCGCGCAGGGCTTTAATTTCGGCCAATGTTCCGTGCGTGTTGGAGCGTCCTGGTCTTAACCGATCCGATGGCAAAAGACCCGATGGTATGACTTTGGTGCCGTGGGAGAAGGGTAGGTGTCTACTTTGGGACGCCACGTGTGTCAGCACATTTGCCGCCTCTCACCTTGGTCGTACCGTGGGAACGGCCGGAGCCGCTGCGGAGTCTGCAGCCGCCAGAAAACGAGTCAAATACTCTACTCTGAAGAGTAAATACTTGTTCGTCCCTCTTGCGGTGGAAGATGCTGGCTGTTGGGGGATTGAAGCCAAACGTTTCGTCGCGAGCATCGGCCGTCGTCTAAAAGAAAGGGGACTCGACCCCGGTTCCGGTTCCTTCCTGGTGCAAAGAATTGCCATTGCAATTCAGCGCTTCAATGCGATGAGCGTCATGGGCACATTTGCGTCGGGGGCGACGAGAGGTGGATTATTGGATTAGTTTTATTTTTTATTATTATTATTATTATTTAGGTATCTCTAAATGCCCCATTTGTGTTTTAAGTTAATCTAACAAAAAGAATTTTTCAATTTGAATGGGTAGTTCCTGAGATTAGCGCGTTTCTTTTTAAAACAATCGTATACTTTGCCATTAAGGCTGTAAAACTACTATAACATTATTATGGTACCCATCAGTAGCATTAACATATTATTGTGTTTTAATTTGAGCCCCACATGACTATTCCCTCACATTTTTTGGATTTTTCTTTAACAAAAGTTATAATTTTGCAGGCTTGCTAATTCTTAAGTTATATAGTTCTAACTTCTCATTAAACAACGGAATTAGTGCTTAGCAAATTAATTTTCAATTCCTAGATATTTAAATAACATCAGATTAAAATTTTAGCTGTACCTACTTCAATGTTTATAAATTATTTTTTTATTACATAGTAACATCTGACAGTGTATGAACAGTGATAAAAGTATCTGGCATAATAAATTAATATTACTAAAAGTTTATAAAAACTAGTGACAAAAAATAAATCTTACTAATTTTACTAATTTCTAAACATTAAATCTTACTTTGAAAAGTTAATATTTTTACCTGTTTAGAATGGATAGGTGAACGCAACTCTTCTCGCCGACCAAATTGTCAGTAAGATAGCTAATCTAAAATTGTTGTTTTGACGATCTTGCTAACTTTCGTACCATTTCGGACATTTACGATGTAATAGTATATACAATGGCGTATTCAGGGGGGGGCGCACCCCCCACCCCCCCTGAATACGGCTTCCGGCACCACCACTTTAGTACTAAGCACTAAGTTTTTCAACATTTATTTTTAATTATCTATACCCTATAACAAAGCCGTACATTAATAATTAGTCGTAATTCCTCATTCGTACCTGAGAAATTCCATTCACTCACGTACTCACCTGTACCGCTCAGAAATGACGGCATAGTGCTCACAGTTATTTTCTGATATAGTAACAGCCTTATAAGCGTTATTCACGATGGTTCATTTCACATGTTAATTTTTTCCACGGGCTTGTAGTCTATAAATGCAATGTCAAACCACCCTTTTGGTAACAAATAGGTACTTTAAATACAAGTCAGTCTACCCACGATTCTCCTATTCTCAAACGTTGCCTATATATTTTCATACCCATATAAATTTTGCCAAAATATTAATTGTTCCCTCAGTGGATTCTCTTTGATGCTAAGCGTTGTGTTAAACATCAGATAATTGACACTAGGGTAATTCACGCGTTCCCACGCTATTGGTAATATGTTGTCCGGTTCCGGTGTCGGGTTTCTGAAATTTAATTAATTAAATGTGTCAGTAAGTAAATAATTTGTTTGTTCAGTAGTAATTAACAAAATAATCACTAGAGACTTATCCTGCCCTCAATAAGACAAACCTCAAACTACTTTTTAAGTATAACAGAAAGTTCTAAAATAATTGCGTTATATGTATACCTGTTACAGGAAAGCAGAATAGAAAAAAGACTGAAATACTTTTATCACGATAACTACCATTTCATGTTTATACATCCATTCCTATCACCCCTTTTGAGAATGTATCCCAAGTCAAATTCTAATTCGATAATAGGTTCTCGTCGTAAAGTTAGAAAAAGGGGACCTTTTTAGGACTCAAGTGTTTGTTTGTATGTAGGTCACAGGCAATTATCTAGGCATATATTGAATCTATTTCAGAGAAATTGGTGTCGAGACATGCGAAATAACCCGCAGACAAGCCATATACAAGGTCTGGTTTTCCGCTTCTACCAAACTACCAATTTAATACATATAAAGGTCAATAGGAGAACACACGTTTGATGACATTTCCTATTCGTTCGGATGAAAACCTTGATTTGCCCCACTGCAGGGGCTTAGGCCTCCCCTCAAGATGAGGGGGCTTGGAGCTTAAATCCACCACCCTGCTCCAGTGCGGGTTGGTAGATCTTTATTGATTTTATTGAATGTACATATTTTCCATTTCACCACATGCAACCGCGTCATATCGACGCTACACAATACCTAAAAACGTTCACACAAGGTTAGGTTACTGACTGCGAAACACATTTAGTAACACCTCGAATAGCAGTGGAAATGCGATAATTATACAAAAATAAAAATATGTTATTTTGGATTTTTTATCTTTGTTACAAACTGATACTCAGTAACTCACATCAAGCTGATTGGATCTTTAAAACACACTTGGTATACTTGGTATAGATTTATATAAAAGTTTTGGGAGAAGTTCACGGTATCCCAAAATTCTAACCAATATATATTTTTGTGGTAAATCTAGTATAATATTATAGTATAGGCCACCGGTATAGGCATTAAGTGCCTGCTTAGGCATTTTCAAAATACATAATATGTCTAACACCACTGATGTTTGCTTTAACAAATATTTAATTTAAAAGTTGAAAAAAAAAACCATTTTGTCGTTAAATTTCAACCTGATTTCCATATATTTTTGAATATTCTAAAATAATACAATATAGGCAATACTTATTCCTGTAAAACTCATAAAATGTGAAAAAACGCTTGATTACAATAGATGTGCAATAAATTATTAAAATTCCTAAAAAATCGTAAGATTTGAGAAACGCTAGATTACTGAAGGTCCGAAATTTGACCTTCATGTAAAATTGCAAAATAATAATTTAGTTGGAAGCACATAAGAATCAGGAACTCACTGGTAAGTTTCAAATTGAACAGTTTATTCTGTTAACATAAGTAGGGGGAGGGGGAGTGCCCACTCCAGAATTATCTTGTGTTCATCCCAGGATGTTGGGTGGGCACCAGAGTGATTAAGTCGACGCGACGTCGAAGAATAGTTTCGCCATTTCTCGGGAAACCTGCTTATCATTTGGATCGGGAAACTTTATAGCGTGTACTCTAGCTCTTAAAAACCTCCATACAACATTTCAGCTGCTTCTCGACATCTCGAAAGGTTTAGTTTAATTTTTATTTTCTGGTATGTATAGATAAAATACTCACCCATGCTTCACAAAGTTACTCAACATTTTCACCATCCTCTCACGGGCGATATTAGAGAATTCATCTAGAACTTCGACGTTGTAGAACAGCTCTGTGTTCCACATGTAGCCAATATCGTCGCTGTGACTCGTACCGGGGCTAGTGATGTTGTCTTTAATTTTTGCATAGTTATAAGCGCCGTCTATGGCAAAAATGTAATAAAATATTGGCTGGGAGTAATTTAAGTGCAACTGTAATCTCACCATATAGTCGGTTATGTGACCATACCATGAATCTCTACACAATTCAGCGTATTTATGAAAAGTTTCATTATTCAAGTCTCTGCTACCGAAATAGAAACGTTTTATGGTCTTTGCCGTTTCAACCTTTTCAACGCTCATATCGTCGATGTCATACAGATCTGTGGGTACTACTTTATAAAAAGAGGTATTGATTTCATCCAGAATATTTTTGAATTTTTCCAGTCTAATACCTTCATCGGATGTATACCCGATTATCATCGGAACGTGAGTGTAATTGTTGCTACGTATTATTTCTAAAGGGTCTTTAGGAAGTACGGGACCATCTGCTTTCGAATCGTAATCCCGAGTTATTACAAAAGGATAATAATCTGCGTAGCCCAAAGGATATCGATTCTTTATTGAAACGGTGAAAGATAATAAATCTGCAACACTACATCCTTTCAAATAGTGTAGTAATTCCTCATTGGAAGAATTGCGGATATGAACTGTTTCTTTAAGTTTAGTTATTGCGGGCGATGTGTTGTTTTGATAAAATCTATAGCTTAGCGATGTCCCACTGTGGATGATTGCTTTATGGAACAAACCATGGGACCTAGGCGATAGTATCAGAGCGTGAGTCATGATGCCTCCTGAACTCAACCCACCCAAAGTTATGTCATTTGGATTGCCTCCGAAATATTCGACATTTCTTTGTATCCATTTCAAAGCTTCAAGCACGTCCATTAATCCCATATTCCCTGGCGCATCCTGAAGGTTCAGATTTAAAAATCCAAGCATGCCCAACCTGCAATTTTAAAGTATTAAAAAATTCGTCATAACTATGGTCTTCCGCTTCCCCTAGTGAGAGGAGCAGGTGCGGGTGTATAGGGTCCCCCACGTACAGATCGCGCGGCGAGAGTTTGGCTTTGACCGTTATTGCGCAGAAATTTGAAAATTGGGTATCAACGGGCAATTAGCGGGGTGCGGGGCGGGTGTGTAGGCGCACGCGGTGCTCTGATTGGCGCTCCAGTCGTTCCCTGCCTCTCGCATGCCCCGCGCACTCCTGTTGTACAATCACATTCACAAGTGAATTGCTATTTTCGTTAATTGTTTATTGTTGTCGATTGTTATTATTTGTTGAGTTATAGTAGGCATGGGCTACTATTAAACAATATGTAGCTAGCAAAAATGTTAAATGGAATTTACAAGAATGTACCAAACTTATCAAAGAAAAAGTATCCTTAATGGGTGCCCAGGAATGGGATAAAATATGTAAAAAGGTAAAAGATATAGAAGAAGAGTACGCCAAGAGTGACCATGTAGTTGATTTACTTACCGAGCAATTTATAATTCGCGTCGATGATAGTTCGGAAGACGATGATTCTGATGATGGTTATGAAGATGATGATGATTTTATTAAAAAACAATTATTTAGAATTTTCATCGCTGTCTCTGTAAACTTTAAAAGGAAATAAACATTTTATATAAGTAAAATAACTATCAATAGTTTTAATAAATGAAGAAGTTTATCTATTTCGTATTATTTTCTAGCATTATTACCACAGTACATGAATTTTGACCCACTCAAATATCCAACCTGGTACATAAAAAAGGAAAAGTATTGTGTGCGTGACAGTACCCATGCGCAGTAATCCCCTCCACCCCGAAGGTCAAAGCCAAACTCTCGCCGCGCGATCTGTACCTAGCTATTTTTTCGTCAGCCCCAACGCAAGAGTGTATCATGTATCATCTGTCTGAGAAACTGTATCCCCGAATATTTAGAAAATAACCAATAGCGTTGTAGCTACTCCCCTAAATAAGAGCGAGATACATATACCTCATTGTGGACCTTCCTCGACGCTATGTTAAAAAATTGGTGGGTTGTCGTACGATCTCGAATGTTCTGCTGGAATGCTTGGTATGACGCGGGAGGACAGAGACATTTACATCCTATAGGACATTCTAGAATTTAATGGGCTTGGACCAAAATTTTAAAGTTGCGCTGATGGTCATTAAAATTAACAGAAATAAGGTTCTAATAACATCTCCAAATATAAATTTTTCTATTCACGAATTTTCCAGATGTTTATGAAAGTTCATCTAACATAATGTAATTAGTAAACATCTGTCCAGATGACTGGGACAGGGATATTTCTTTAATCAATTTTTGGGAAAAAGTAACTAAGAAAATTACAGACTTTTTTTATTTTAAGAGGAACGTACATATCGGTCTATATTTTCACAGAAAACTATATGTTAAAAATTTTGGTCCAAGCCCATTAGTTACTTTAAAAGCGGCACACGTATGACCGACGACCGAATCAGTTCGAGTCAGTTAAAGTCACGGTGGTCAGTTTGTGGTACAGTGAGTATACAATATTGGCGTGATAGTCGTGAGGTGACGAGCTGGCTCCTTCTTTAGAAGGTCGTAGTTCGAATCTCAGGGTACATAGCAATGAGTCTTTTCTGACTTAAGTACATGACTATCACTCCCTCCGTATCTCGAAGATCACGTTAAGCCGCCGGTTAAGCTGCCATCATTAGACGACATTCGTTAAAGTCCACCAACCCGCAATGAAGCAGCGTGGTGGATTAAGCTCCAACCACCCTCATTGCGAGGGGAGGGCTGAACCCCTGCAGTGGGGCATAATGGACTGATATGGGAGTGATACAAGCGAACAAAAGTGAAAATTCATAAATAATAATAATACCTGGGACATCCCACACAGCGCCATGTAGTCCCCAAACTAAGCAAAGTTTGTACTATGGATACCAGACGACTGATATACATAAATTTTTTTTAAAAATAATATTTACATATATAAATATTTTACACCTAGACACGGAACAAGTTGACATGTTCATGCACACAAAGTCAATCATAGAGCGAGAATATTAGTGTAGCAATGTAATTGCTGTTGCTAATATTAGTGTAAATCAATAAGAAACCTTACCTGCCACATTTCTATTTTTTCCAATTTTTCGAACCGGACAATAATGCCGGCGGCATAACAATATTCATGTTTTGAATAGAAGAGCTATAATAAATAGCATTTCAAATCCTATTAATAATATTAACATTTGAGCTACATTTGATTAAACCGAATTCAACTGAAACGCTACATATTAAAATCTACATTTATTACATTATTAAAACTTCCATTTATTATTTTATATTTAGGTTTATTATATTTTTTTTAAATTTAATTTTAGTCTAACGAGCTATACTACCCACCTGAATTGAATAATAACCACAATGATATTATGTTGCATAAAGAAATGCGGTCCATATGTTTGAAACTTTGCCGATCCAGTTTCTAAGGCGCCTCCGTGCAGCCAAGCATATACCGGCCTTCCTGTTTCCTGTATATCATTTGTGTACAGGGACAGGGTAAGGCAATCTTCGCTCAAAGATTCACTGTCTACTTGAGGGCAAGATGGGCCTTCCATTGTTCCATCGTGTATTCCATCCCATGGTTCTACTGGTATAGGTTGCTGTAATTGAAGAATACCATGTAAAGTAATGAACAACGGTAATTAAAATCTGACGTTATAACAATATTAACCTTATCCTACTAATATTAAAAATGTAAAATTTCTATTTTTTTATGCTTGGCGGGTCAATCACACAACGGAGCAATAAGTCGGCTTGAGGTCGACTTGATTTTTTGCATAGATACTGTAGGTATACTTTATAAACTGGAGAGTGACGGTACTTTTTATCCCGAAAAAAGGCACGATTCCCGTAGGATAACTATTAGGTCTTAACCTCTAAATGTGCCGTTTTGTATGAAATAAGTTAAAGTATTATTTTTTTTTTCAAATACCTTTATTTCTGTTATTCAAAGTAATCACCCGTGCAATCGATGCATCTTTGCCAACGCAGTGGCAGTTTATTGATGCTCTTCCTGTAAAAATTAACTGGACGAGAGGCAACAAACTCTTCAAAGGCATTTTGTACTGTCTCTCGGGAATTGAATTTTTTTCATGTTAAAGTTGTCCAAATTTAGAAAAAAGTAATAGTCGGTAGGTGCAAGGTCTGGTAAGTATGGCGGATGAGGGAGAACTTCCAACACCAACTCGAGCAGCTTGGAGACTGTTGTGCAGTATGGGATCGCGCGTTGTCGTGAAAGAGCAGCGGGGACGACTGATTGACCAAAGCTGGTCGCAGACGTGCGAGCTACTCCATCATTGTCTTCAGTTCTTCACAGTATACATCTGCAGTAATACTCATGCCATTTTATAAAAAGCTGAGTTTGAGTATCATCAGCTTCCACAATCGCCTTCAATTCATCATTGTTGACCAAAGTGTCCGGATGACCACGAGGTTCATTATTCAAGTCATAATTTCCAGAGTGGAAGCAAGCAAACCAATAACGGGTTGTGCGTTCGTTTGTTAAGTTCTCTCCGTGAACGTTGTTGATGTTACGTGCCGTTTGTGCCGCATTAGTGCCACGACGGAACTCATATTCCATAATTACACCAATTTTTTAAAATGTCTATTATGACGAAAAATGTTCAAATGTAATGAAAACACAACGCTAATCAATAAAAAAAGACTGACTAGTTAAAAAGAATGTCATGTTTTTAAAACAAAACTAATTTGAATTTAGAATTCACAGGCAATAAAATTTTTTTTTGTTTGAAATGGCCAGTACTGAAGAACGGTTAATTCATAGGTTAAGACCTAATGTAATTTTGATGAAATTTAATGTGAAGGTTTCTTCTATGGTTTGGCATAACAAGCAGGATGAATTTCATCCCAGAAAAATATGCGGTTTCTGTGGCAAAGCCTTTCCTAATGCTAAAGTGGCTAAACGGATTTGATGAAATTTAGTATAAAGATTTATAGGTAGTTATATTTCGGAATGTCTCATAATGTCCTGGAACGTCGCGTTCCTTTAGTGGTCCCGACACAACTGTGTAGTCCACGTGACGCGGACGAACCCGCGGGCGTCAAGATAGTAGTGTACTTACAGATATAAAATTCGTAATATAAATAATTTCAATAAATTGTTTTGTATAAAAACATCAACGTTGTCTAGAAAAATTATACAAAGTGTACCTATATACGTGTATATCACAAAAAGTACAGGCTGGTTTAAAAAGTTTTGAATGCCAAATTTCATTCATAACACATTTCTTAACCTTCCATATTTGAATTGAAAGAAATGAATTGTGACGGGAAATAATGTTCGAATTATTTGGCGGCAATTTTTGTATTGTAGATTGTTGTTAAAAAAAAATGTTTATAAACCAGATTTTTACGCACGGACATATATGTACTTCGGTATATATAAGTCGGTGCTTTTACGATTAAGTTTAATTCAGTTGATTTTGTTTAACCTTTTGTGGCTATTCAGTGGCGACATTTGGCCCGAGAGAAAATGTTGAGAGCAGTATAGGTATGCTGCAAGCTTTAGTAGTAAGCACCGAAGTCGGTGGCTTAAAGCTTGTTCATTACAACGTGACGTTGCTGAAGTGATGGGGACCAGGCAAAACGTGATATCGAGACTGTGGTCCCACTACCGCATGACTGATAATGTGGCTGAGAGGCATTCGGGTATGAATCGCATAACCACTAAAAGTCAAGACCGGTTTTTGCAAGTTGCGGTAAGGAGGCAACCAGTTACGGTCATATAATTGGTTTAAAGGTTGCAATCTGAATACCAGTTACTTGTGAGTGATGAAATTGTAGCATTACGTCGAGGTAATCGTAGACAAAGACTGCAGTAGGCTCGTGAACATTAGCAATGGCAAATTCATCGATGGTCAATGGTGCTTTTAACGGAAGAATCAGGGTTTGTATTTCACCCAGATTCGTGAAGAGTTATTGACAGTTCCAGAACGTGAAAGCCGCCTACAGTACCCTCAAAAAGTATCCAACTGCGTTGGGACAATTATGGTATGGTCGCAAATTCGTCTCGGCGGGAGAACAGATCTTCTTTGGGGAAAAGTGTTATGACCGCTGAAAAGTATTGGAATCATGTGCTAGGACCAATAATCTATCCACACCGATTACAAATTGGACTTAATTTCACGCCCGTCCACATACAGAACACGTGATAAGAAATTGGTTGCAGGAGCATGATGTTGCAGTCCTGGGCTGGCCTGCATAATCACCTGACCTCAATCTAATTGAACACGCGTGGAAAATAGTCTGAAGTTAACTTCAGACAGTTTCCGGAAAATATTGTCACAGCAGAACAATTTTTTTTTCACCTCATCAGGATGTGGCCCAACATTTCACAACCACATTTAGATTATTTGATTTCAAGTATGCAGAATCGTTACAAATGATTTATTAACATCATGGCTGTTTCCACAGATTGTTAACTTTCTGCTATCCAGTATTCTATTAAGTATTCTCCTCCATTACCTTTTTTTTAAACTCAGCCATCATGTCTATCTATGATGATCTATGACTAATGGTAATCATTTAGTGTTGGCTTTGAATGATTGCTTGTAAAAATTATGTTTTGTAAGTTTAATGAGTTTCCTTTAGTAGGTAACTCTTGTCAGACATGTTAATTATTATAAGGTTATCGGCTAAGTTGACTTACAACCACAGACCAGTCAACCTATAGACCACGCTTTAATAAACGTTGATACGAAAACGAAATCGCCAAAAAGTGGCGGGGTGCGGGGAGAGGTCGGCTAGTTTTCATTGGCTCGTTCAAAATTGACAATATCGCTGACAAATAGGCTTCCGACATGCTTCCAACTGACCGCTCACAAGAGACGTAGTTATGTAGTTATGGTAGTGTCACTACTATAGCCTTGGCGAATGCTACTCCCTGTCAAAGCGTGGTCTATAAGGTTGACTGGTCTGTGCTTACAACTTACCCGTAAACGAAATAGGCTTGAAGAAGATTGTGAAACAGCCAATATCACCATTATTTTTATACATCAGTAATGAAAACAGAAGCATATTATACTGATATGTTTGATTAATTGGGATGTCCCAGGTATTATTATTATTAATTGAATTGTAAAAGGTGAACTCACTTGAAATCTCAATTCATCAACAGGTGGTTGCGCATAAGGAATGCTAAAGAATGCGGAGAAATTTGATATATCACTTGTCACATTCACACCTTGTACATAACCTGAATGTGTATTTATAAGAAGTTTATCATTTCCTGTAATTTGATTAGCTATAAATATTATTATTGCAGCTATTAAGAATTCACTTCTATTATTATAATATATAAATTGCATTGTTATTTTTTTATTTCTTTAATGAATATATTATTGACGCCTTTAACACACGAGCTGAACTTCGACACTGTGTTGTCGTAACGTCGAGACAGAGTGAGATGTTTACAATCTGAATACATATCAAATATTTCTAGTGGGTATGATAAGCACATCCCCATAAGGTCAGCAAAGGAAATATTGGATAAAGATAACGATCACTACCGAGTAAAGTAAATAATCGATAATCAGTATAAAAAACATTATGATTTAGATGGTCATGGTTGATATAAGGTCTAAAGAAGTCGGAGATGGACAGTTCATTTTCTACGTATACGTATGAAAAACATAAACATACTTTATTTGTTTCAGTAATCGAAAAATATACAGAGAACGTGAGATTCTGCATCATATGTAATTACTTAGGGAAGATCATTCCGGCGCTGCAGTCGAGATGTACTCGTTTTCGATTCGCGCCACTTCAGCCAAGTCAGATCTTGCCAAGATTAAAAGAAATCGCACAATCAGAAGGGTAAAATTTTGTTTATTTTGTCTATTATCTGTGAATGGGGGTTAGTTTGAGAGACAA
This sequence comes from Luffia ferchaultella, assembly GCA_949709985.1. Taxonomy (NCBI): domain Eukaryota; kingdom Metazoa; phylum Arthropoda; class Insecta; order Lepidoptera; family Psychidae; genus Luffia; species Luffia ferchaultella. Next base: position 7,897,274 of record OX453253.1, on the reverse strand, counting down.
TAAGGAATAGTGTGATAAGAGAACGGTGTGCCATGGAAGAAGATGTAGTGACAAAAATTGAAAAAGAAATGCTGCGGTGGTTTGGTCATTTGGAAAAGATGGATGAAAGAAGACTGACAAAAGAAATTTAATGTGCGGAGGTGAATGATAGGGTTGGAAAGGGTCGCCCTATTTGAACGTACAGGAACCAAATTGGGGACGTAGTGGAAAAGGGTCAAGTCTAGAGTAGCCGGAGAGCATGTATGAGAAGAGTGGTAAGTGTCGATGAGGCGAAAGAGGTGTACCAGAAAAATTTACATTATTTTTAAATGTAGATTACAACATTTAAAATATCTTTAAATCACAATAATTTTTGCAACAGAGTTATTTAATAAAAATATCTTTAATCCATCGTATTAGAGCTTAGAACTTATTTATACACTCTAAATATTAACTCCCTTGTGCAAGTTATGTCATATAACATTTGAAGCATGATGCAAAAGCAACCACAAACAATGTCCATGGTGTATGAAATATTGATCTAAACATTTATTAAACTGTTTGCAACTATCAAATTACAAGCGAAGCATTTTTACGTAATGTGTATTTGGTTAAAAATATTGGTTGACTTATTTGCGTAACATCAAGTTTTCTGTTTAACACATTCGTTAATGAAATACATCCATTTCTAAATTTCCCTATTATACAAATGGTAAAAAATAAAATAATATCACATTGTGAATGACGTGTCTGATTTTTTATGATCCTGGTCACGACACCAAGACTTAAGGTTGTATCCGTTTAGTCTAAGTAGTTGATATTAAAATGTACTGAAATCACACTGTAGATTAACACCCATAAGATAGGTTATGACTTTATTTCTTGAAATTCAATGTCACGTTTATATTGTTTACATTGAAAGCGTTTTTTTGCTCAACAGCGTAAAAATATCAGAAGATGGTGAAAAGGCGCTAATGACGTTATCCGGTGGCGACATGCGGAAAGTACTGAACACTTTACAAAGCACGTGGCTAGCATATCGTGACGTCACCGAAGACACAGTCTACACATGTGTGGGTCATCCATTGCGCTCCGACATCAATGCGATTCTTACCTGGCTGCTCAACGAGAATGACTTTTCTACGTGTTTCAATAGTATCCTTTATATATAGTGCGAAATAACATCATTTGTAGGTCCCGGGCTCGAATCCCAGGTCGGGTCAGTATTTATATGATGAATATTGATACTGGTACCGGGACTTGGTTGTTGTATGTGTGTGGTGTCTTCGCTTGGGAACCAAAACACAAGCTAATGCTTAGTTTGGGGCCTATACGTTGTTGTAATGTATGAATTATTATTATTATTTATAAAGGTCAGAAACTAGAAATAATTATTGCATATGTCAGCTGATATCAAGAGGGAGTACTACTTGGACCTACGCGATCTGGCGTAGGGGGATTTACGAGATAGGTACTAAATTTAAGCAGTTCGAATAGAATAGCACGATGACTTACTTGCTGTGAAGCGAATGTATTATGTGTTGATTTAAGTAAAAAACGTTCATTTCTTTTGATAAATATTTCAAGAATGTAAATATTACTTTTTACACGTCTTGAACAATGTGTGTAGAATGTTCACGCAGAATATTACCTTTAAAACATCTATAACAAAAGCATAAATGAAACGATGATTAAACACAATTTTTTGGAGCGTACTTTGCAAATTTTTTTTATCGAATGATGTTTAACCAATTGTGTGCTTGTTGTGCTTGTATGGTGGGTATTGTTGGAAAATTGTGTAGTTTTAAGCTTTACAAGCGTTAGGAGCATTTCCTTTAATATATAGGTAATATCCTTTAATCACCATAAAAAAATATGGGTGATATAAGTTTGAAACCTCGGTCTGTCTGTTTCGACGACATTTAACGAATCCTTTATAATTTCATCTGTCCGTCTTTCCGTACGTTCGTATGTCACAGGCTCATCAGTGATTTTCCATTGATTCAGATGAATTTTCCACTGACAAATATATTATTACATACAAGTCTGTAAAGAAATTATGCAAATAAATGGACAGATGTTTAAAAATGCAATGAAGGTTATTACGTAACGTTTTTATTTAGGTGAATATTTCGCGAGATATGAGCTGAAGTCGGCAGCAGAATTATTTAAATATTACATATGTCCCCCCTCTCCCTAACTTTTCATACACTGATACTTAACAAACTTTTCTAACTAAAATTTTTTTTGAACGATATGTGTCTGCAAGTCCATTAGATATCCACAATTTTAGGTTACCAAATAAACTTTAGTTTCAGCCATGTTTCTGCGTACTCCAAACACACTTGACCGGTTTTCGGAACTGATTACAATGCAGGTATTTGTTTGTGAGATTGTTTAACCGTGATGAGATTTAAGGAATCACAAAAAATACATTCATTAAATATTTAAAAATCAAAATGTTTTTAAATTTAAAAGTTTTAAACAGGAATCTAAATTTAGAAAAACCTCGAGATGAGAAAAAAACCTCTGTTCTATTTTTGTAAATCTTTTTGGTTCTATTGCGACGTTTAATATTTTCGTCTTTAACCTATTGTCAACAACAGAAATTCAAGAATTGAAACTAGCAAAAGGCTTGGCTCTTAGCGACATCCTGACTGAGGTGCACACACTGCTTCAAAGGGGTAAATTTACTACACTACCTATATTATTAACTGTGTTTGTTTGTGGAGGGTATAATCTAATCTTGGTGTTTTGTGTAACAGTGAAGCTGCCCCCAGATATACTTGTATCGCTGTACATCGAAATGGCTGATGCAGAGGCGCGTTTGTCGGGTGGAGCAAGTGAACGGATAGAACTGGCGGCTCTCATCGCTACATTCCAAACAGCACGCGGGAGCATCAAAATTGAGTCGTAATTATTTTGCATGCTACAGTATTGTGAATTGATATTTGTTTTTCTCAAGTATCGTTGAATTTAATATTATTTAACAAATAAAATATTTAAGCTAAGGACATGTGTTTTATTAATTATAGATATATGTATTAGCTTTCAGCCCGCGGATTCGCCCGCGTGGACTACACGATGATTGTACCGGGACAGCTAAAGGAACGCGACGCTCCACAACACTAAGATTTTATAGAACATTTTGAAACTTAACTACTTAGGTACCAAAGAAATCTCTTTACTAAATACCATCAAAATATATTTTGCCATTTTACATGAACAATATAGCTGTCAGACAGTAATTAGTGTATGTCACTCCTGACAATCCCCTTTTGATGCCTGTAAAGTTTCATTGATATTAGGTAGCTTTTATTTGAATATAACTTTGTGGTTTTAATTACCAATATATGTAGAAAATTATATAGATTAAATGATATTTATGCTAATATAATATAAATAAATGCATTTTAAATTTTTTACCAGAATTTTGATATAATATTGTATTGAGTGAAATTGAACATTTTGAAAGTTTTGTTAAACTTTCGAACTTATTCAAGACAATAAGAGAAGCGAAACTGTTTTATGAGGTCAGTCATTTATATAAAATAGTGTGAACATAACGTTTTCGAAGCAGCATGATCAAAGGGATATATTGCAATTATTTTTTTTTTATCTTGGACACCAATTAATAAATTGTTTTGTTTAGTAAATACTACTACTACATTATAAGTTGATTGACTAACTCCCTACATCCCCATAAAATCCCTACATATTATAAAATAAAGTCCCCCGCCGCGTCTGTCTGTCTGTCTGAACGCGATAAACTCAAAACTACCGAACGGATTTTTATATTGTTGACATCAATAGACAGAATGATAGAAGAGGAAGGTTTATGTGTATAATTCATTAATGTTATGTGTGAATTAGTTGAAATATGACGATTATTGTTGAAGACGTCGGAAAAAATCAAGCCGACTGGGAGCTTTCATTGTAAACGCTGCTTAATCCCTTTGAGATAAAACAAAACAATGTATAGAGGAATTGTTTCATATGTATAGGACTGAAGAAAAGTTCGCGGTGGCATATGTCTATTTTTTATGGATAGCATACTTATTTTTACGTAAAAAAAATGGTTTCGTAAGATGTAATTGGAATGCAATTTATATGGATACAATATTAATCCTTATCACAGTAAATTCGTTATTTACCTTCAGCATTTTATAGACATTATGATTGCCCTTTACACAATCAATTTAAACTAATATCTTAGGAGTAATCGCGAAATGAAAAATATCGCTCGACAAGCGGCCGCCCGTCCCACACCGACGCGATACGCGTGATGTAAAGTGAGGCAGAAGTTATCAATGATGTATACAAAGAACTATTTTTAGTTTGTTTTTACGTATTTGGTTTTTTTTGGTTCTATAAAATTTCATCAAACTGAAATAAAAAATTGTTTATTGAATAAATTTTAATTTTTTTATTATAACCGGTTGGATAATTCCGTCCACATCAGCCTATGTTTTTATTTACATGAAAGTTAGGCTACGGTATAATCTTTCGCTCTGTGTATCCACCATTTTGTACGTAATCGTAGTAATCATCGTAGATCTCTGCCCAAAATTCCGAGCGGTTTGGAAGGGGTGGTCCGTTCTGAACGGTGAGTTGGTCGTTCAGCAACAAGTAGTTACGTTCCTCTCCACTTTCTGGCCATCTGACTTTCGAACCTGCTAAAGTTGGCGTGCTGGAAAATAAATCAGGCATACTAATATCCTTCACATGTGAAAAACAATGTGACTTTACCTGGATAAAATCAAAGGGAGTCACCATACAAGAAACGTGTTTTTTATATTGTACAGTGATACAGGACCTTATTCGTGCGCGAGTCCGACTCATACTTGGCCGGTTTTTTCTATATATTCGTTTCTAACAAGTAAGAATGGAAATATCGTGATAGCCCAGAGCGCAACGAACCTGTCTCAAATTTATAAGGCCCCATAGGGCCATGGTTCGAATCCGGGCGTGTACCAATGAGTTTTTCTGACTTAAGTACACAATATCACTGACACCGTGCTTCGGAGGGCACGTTAAACAGTCGGTCCCGGACGCTGTCAATAGATGGCGGTCGTTACAGTTCCCAACCCGCAGTGGAGCAGCGTGGTGGACTTAAGCTCCAAGCACCCCTCACCCTGGGGGAGGCCTAAGCCCCTGCAGTGGAGTAAAAATGGGCTGATGATGATGTAAGAATATTATACAGGGTGAAATTTTAACAACTATCCAAAAACAGTCTACATGTTCAATAACGTACATAAAAAAATATTTCATCTACAGTGTTACTTTATAACGTTTGGTTGCCTTCTTTTTTACAACGCGCCCGAGACCTTGAGACAAACGGAGCGGAACGTCCAGCGGCTGTGAATGGTGACTAGAGTTATTGGTTTTTTCGGGAAAGGTTCGTGTAGTCATATCTCAATATTTTTCTATTGAACGATACTAAAAGGAGAGAAAACCAATACCACCGTCGGTTTTTTACCAAAGATCATTATATTAAAATTTGAATATTTTGTTAAAATGTCACCTTGTATACATGATACGTTAAGTCAACATACCCATATTTAATGAAATTAGTCCATAGCATCAAAAAATTTTGTTCGACTTCTTTGTCTGCGGCGTTTGCATTTGGGCGTAGCGGTTTGGTTATATTCGTAACAAATATATAACCCAATTCGTCAGCGTGCGAAGTGCCAGGAAAATTTAGCTCATTTTTAAGTTTGAACCAATTCAAACCTCCGTCATAATCAAATTTATAATAGAAAACTGGTTTAGAATTCGAATTCTGGCTGTGAATTGTTATCCAATAATCAATACTATGATAAAACTGCGTGTCTGTTATCATATCGACAAAAGTGTCTATATTTAAATCTGTTATATCGCCACCGCTGAAATAAAACTGTTTTATTGATTGTGCCAAATTTTTTGATTCTTCTGACCCCAAAGGATATTCCAAATCAGTAGGTATAGAAAGTTCAAAATTATCGTTTATTACATCTATTAAGGTCCGGTTTTTTAGTACCGCCGGCAACATTTTAATACCTTCCTGGGCGTTGAATCCAGCTAGAATAGGTACGTTCTGAGTTAAGCCACATTTTATTGTATTTATTGGTATATTTGTTATTACAGCATGGTCTGATTCTTCTTCAACGCAAGGCACGAATGGAGCAAATGGACGAAGACCATTTCTGGCATTGCCTTTACCCATGTGGGTTTCAGCCTCAACGATACTGAATGCGTCCAATTCTTTTAGCTTTGTCAAAATAGTGTCTTTACATTGAGATTCAATTCCTATTCGTTTGGCCAATGTCTTAGCATTTTCAACGGGATGTCGAGCTAAAAATCTGTACCCCAACGCGGAACCGCTATCGAGAAATACTCTTTGAAACAAACCATTGGTTTTACTTGATAATGTCAAATAATGCACAAGTACTGCGCCTGCACTATTACCACCTACGGTAATATTTTTGTTATCGCCGCCAAAGTACTCAATATTTTCATTTACCCACTGTAAAGCCAAAATAGCGTCCTTTATACCAGCATTACCCGATGCTTCTGGCGTGCCTAAAGATAGAAATCCTAAAGCCCCCAATCTGAAAAATAAATATAATTATTTTAGTCACATATCTAAATAAAAAAAATATCAACTCGTTGGTGGGCGTTATTTATATGTATGTATATTTTAAATATAAAAATATGAATGAATATAAATCAATGATTATAATTTTAAATAAGCACCTATAATTAAAAGTAACAACAATGACGCCGTTTTTCATAAATAATTGAGGTCCATATAATGCGTCAGCATAACCAGATAATGATTTGAATTCCCCGCCAGGAGCGTAAATAAGCACGGGAAGCAGTTCTCCCTTCGTGAAGTTAGCGGGTACGTATACGTTTAGAAACAAACAATCTTCATTCATTTGTTCTTTTTTGTAATCTTTCTCGGGTTGCGGACAAACGTATCTTTGGCTGCTAGCGTTTAGTACACCAGTCCATGATTTCTTTGGAACAGGTGGCTGTAAATAGATAAAATTTTCAGTTATCTTGTGCTATAGGTACCATACATGTAATAGGTACAAATACATAAATTCCAAACATTTATTGGAATAACAATTTTGCTTAGTTCAATTCAAAAACTTTGAACAACGATATATTAGCAGTAAGATAATTTAATACTTAGTATGATATTCACAAAAATCGGACGTAGGCACGTGTATTACGCGTTTAGTACGGTACTTGAGTACGTAGCTGAGTCAAATCAATAGATTTAGGGGATTTTAGGATTCCGTACCTCAAAAAAGGAATCCTTCGTTGTCCGTGTCTGCCTGTCAAAACCATTTTTTTTTTTTTTAGGAACGTGGGTGGTATCAAGTTGAAAACCTATGGTCCCTTGGAGTTGTAAAATAATCAAAGTCCGCGTAATTAAGAAATACGGCCATTTAAGCCGCATAATGTGACACTAGCAAATAAATCAGAACCTGTAAGCTACTTAAGTTGACCTAGAACAATGAAATTTGGCTAGAAAGCAAGATCTCCCAGCCCACGCCACGTGAAGGCAAAAATCCGAAAATCGTAAATTTTTAGTTACATCACATAGGTACACACATAGTTTTAATTATTTTTAAATTGATAGAAGCGTTTTCGTGCCATCTCACGTTGAGTAGCGATAAATACGAATATTACAGTAACGAACCTTCAAGGCGCGAGTCGAACTCGCACTTAGCCGGTTTTCTATACTTTTAGTACCTACCTTCAACTATTACGAATCAGATTTTTACAAGTTCACTTGGTTTCATTAATAGCTCTATAATGCAAAAAAACCGATTAAGTGCGACTCGGCTCGCGCACCAAGGGTTGCGTATCTCCACACAATATATTTGTGTTCTGTATTTACGTCATGGTAATTATTCTCCGTACTCCGACTGCAAGGAAATGAAGGTCTGTAATCACTAAAATGTTTTTTTGTGTTATAACTACGAAAGGATGGGTTTTCAGTGGCGACCACGAATCAGTCCTAGCGCGCGACGGCCCTCACTAGGTAGACTGCCGATCAGGCTAAGGTGGTGGGCCACCGTTGGTTGCTTGTGGCCCGAGGCCCGTGTGTTATGCAGATCTAGGGGGAGGCTCATGTCCAGCAATGGGTGTCTGGCAGCAGAAAAGAAGAAAACTAAAAAAAGAAAGTGATACTAACCATGAAGCGCAATGATCCTGTGGGTGGTTCCGCATATGGAATTCCTTGATACGAGAAGTAGTGTATGTCTTCATATTCCACCAGGTTGCCTTCGATGTCACCGCAATTGATATGCACGGTAGAAGCGTCACAGAACTTTAGCCAGGCTACCGCAAGCCAGCACAGCATCAGTTTGTACATTCTGAAACGACTGGTATCCTACCTAGATATGATGAATCTAACTCATGGGACTAAAATATTTTATAGTTATATGAGTTAGATTAATCCTTTGCTTTCTATATTAAAAAAAAAAATGTTTTGAATACTTGCGGGGCCAACTCACGGGAACACAACTTACCTGCACTGCACTGGGACGATCGTCGTTTAAGACTGGTTATTGACAATTATACTATTTGGACGAAATTCAAATGGCGTGTCAAAATATACTTAGCTTCTCATAGCTCATTGCCTAAACGCCACGTGTGTTGCATGTCCGCGAATGAGGTGGCAGAATTTGATCACTCATTTAGATGTTATCCAAAAGGAGGGATCGTCAGTGGCCGCCCTAATGGCTGTATACTTCATCATTTTACAACCTGTTAATGTGTTCCCGTAATAATCCATCTATCAGTGATTTACACATTTGCCGCCAGGAGGCTATTCAAAACGCGACTATGCAAATTGTACAAAAAAATTCTAAATGGTGGAACCGGGTGAAACATAGTTATTATATGTTGAATTGTTTGTGTGAACCTAATAACATTTAGGTACCTATACAAATACGAATATTTTTATTTCGTGCAAGAGATAAAAAAGATTTTGGTACAGGAGACCTCTCCTAAAATCTGTCGCCTACTCAGTCTGATGGTAAATCCGCCACTGCCATCCATTGATGGGTGACACAGTACCATTATGTCGGATAAAATAAACTGTTACCAAATGGGCAAAATGATTTGTAAATTGGTAGGTAATTTATTAAAATATATTCTAATTTAAAATATTTCTTCACCAAAATTTTTTTTACCTATCAACTATTGCCATGTTCGGAAGTATTTTTTTCAAATTACATAGTTCTTTGTTATCTTTATATTCCCGAGCCATGTCCTTGGGCTTATCACAGTCACTATGGGTAGTTTTGGCAACTCGTATCAAGGATGACATTAGTGACCTTGCCAAGTTGAACAGCCAGCCACCACCGGAAACCCTTTTCTCGAAGCAACTCGGGGCTCTTTTTAAGCGACTTCAAAAAAGAAGGAGGTTACTCAATTCGACCGTATATGTATATGTTTTTATTTTTATTTTTTTATTTTATTTTATGTGTGTTCAGGGATAACTTCGTTGTTTATGAACCGAATTGGATGATATTTTTTTTTGTGAAAGGGAGATATCTCCGAAATGGTACCATGATAAGGATCTGATGATGGCATCCCAGAGAAATCGAGGGCAACCTTCGAAAATCGTATTTTAAAGTATCGCATTTTAAGTATTTTGATAAAGTACTACTACTAGTACTATTTAATGAAGGTCGGGAGTCGATCTGATGATGGAGCTGAAAGACAGTCGAGGGAACTCCTTAACGACTTACAGCAATTACCTGGTGTTTGGACTTGATTCATTTCTATTGATGAGATTTTTGCACCCATATGAATTATAAGTGCCATTACAGGTCTGATGATGGAGACCATACACAATCAAGGGAACTCCTCAACGATTTACAGCAATTACCTGGTGTTTGGACTTAATTCATTTCTATTAATGAGAACTTTGCACCCATATGGGTTATAAGTACCATTGCAGGTCTGATGATGGAGACCATACACAGTCGAAGGAACTCCTTAACGATTTATAGCAATTACCTGGTGTTTGGACTTGATTCATTTCTATTGATGAGATCTTTGCACCCATATGGATTATAAGTGCCATTACAGGTCTGATGATGGAGACCATACACAGTCGAAGGAACTCCTTAACGATTTACAGCAATTACCCGGTGTTTGGACTTAATTCATTTCTATTGATGAGATCTTTGCACCCATATGGATTATAAGTGCCATTACAGGTCTGATGATGGAGACCATACACAATCGAGGGAACTCCTCAACGATTTACAGCAATTACCTGGTGTTTGGACTTAATTCATTTCTATTAATGAGAACTTTGCACCCATATGGGTTATAAGTACCATTGCAGGTCTGATGATGGAGACCATACACAGTCGAAGAAACTCCTTAACGATTTATAGCAATTACCTGGTGTTTGGACTTGATTCATTTCTATTGATGAGATCTTTGCACCCATATGGGTTATAAGTACCATTGCAGGTCTGATGATGGAGACCATACTCAGTCGAAGGAACTCCTTAACGATTTATAGCAATTACCTGGTGTTTGGACTTGATTCATTTCTATTGATGAGATCTTTGCACCCATATGGATTATAAGTGCCATTACAGGTCTGATGATGGAGACCATACACAGTCGAAGGAACTCCTTAACGATTTACAGCAATTACCCGGTGTTTGGACTTAATTCATTTCTATTGAAGAGAACTTTGCACTCATATGGGTTATAAGTGCCATTATAGGTCTAATGATGAAGACCATAAACAGTCGAGGGAATTCCTCAACGATTTACAGTAGTTACCTTTTGTTGGGCTTCCGTCATACGGTTGAAAATGCCAAAATGTTCAGTTCGCACAAAAATAATAATTAAGATATAAGTTTTACATAGGAATACCACTACCTACTAGGCATGCTGATGCGTCAATTTGACACTGAATTTACGTTGCGTAATCGCGGTGCTGTCTCATTAGAGTAGCGCGTTTAGAAGCCCCATTTATACTAAATATACAAATAAGTTACAAATGCGTTCAACTAAAAATTGAAAAATAAAATAATTTTCAAAAAAAAATAAAAACCGACTTCAAAAACAAAAACTAAAAAGTTAAAAATAAAATTTTCACTATAAAGAAAGGAGCATTAACAGGCGGCATATAGTTAATGAAGTCGGTGCCAACTCAGACACTTTAAATGGGTACTTACCAGGTAATAACAATTACAACAATGATATATTTATAACTATAACAAAAATAGAACACAATTTAAAGTGTCTGAGTGAGTAGGCACCGACTTCATTAACTATATGCTGCCTGTTAATGCTCCTTTCTTTGAAGTGAAAATTTTATTTTTAACTTTTTAGTTTATGGTTTTGAAGTCGATTTTTATTTTCTTTTTGAAAATTATTTTAAACTTTCACCTGTGTTACAAATGCAAGCAAAATCGGTAACTTACGTAAGTTGACCTGATTGTACCTGACTTACTCAACTAAATTAGCAAATTACTACTACTAGCAAAAAACTAGTTTCTAATGGTACCTACTTCTATAAGATCATTGATGTTTATATAGGTACCGCGTTGTGACACAAAATGGGAGCGAAAGCAAGTCTAAGATTCCGATCTATCTTGTGAACCTCTCATTCTTCTCCCAGGCGAAATATTGTACATTTATTATTATTATTATTTATTATTATTATTAGCCTTTATTTCCTGCTGCTTACAAAACATTAAAAAATACCAAAAAAACAAAAAGAGAAATTAATTATTACTACTTATATTTACTACATTACGTGCTAGGTATCGTTGACACTGCTATCTGTTCTTCCACAGCAGTCGCCTCAGCGGCGTAGGCCTCCCTTAAATCCCTCCATATTTTCCTTTCCCTCGCCTTTCTCATCCATACAGGCCCGCATCGTTGGTTGAAAATGTCCCTCCATCTTTTTTCCGGTCTTCCTCGCTGTCGTTTCTCATTCAATGGTATCCATTCTGTTGCTCGTTTTGCCCATCTCGTATTTTCTAGTCTGCATATATGCCCCGCCCATCTCCATTTAAGTTGTCTTATTCTTTTGTTTAGGTCGATTGTCTTAGTTTTCCTTCTTATCGTTGTATTCCTGACTTTGTCCGACAATTTTATCCCTAACATACTCCTCTCCATTTTCCGCTGGCAAATAGCAAGCTTCTCTTCGTCCTCTTTTCTTAATGCCCATGTCTGGCATCCATAGCTGAGCCTAGGTATTATGGCTATGTCGAAAACTTTTTTCTTAAGCGTTATGTTAAACTCCTTATTTTTCAAAATTTCTTTCAAGTTCCAGTACTTTTTCCAAGCTAAGGCTACTCTTCTTTGAACCTCCTTTTCTGTTGCTTTTTCAAATGATACTAACTGTCCAAGATATATGTAATTTTGAACAAATTCTATTGCTTTACCATCTATCGTTACATTACTAACTTGTCCATTTGTCATTATTTTGGTCTTAGATGTGTTAATCGCCAATCCTACTTTTCTACTCTCACTAGTTAGTTCTCTAACCATCCCCTCCAATTCGTCCGCACTCCTTGCAAATACTGGCTACGCCGCATCCCTAATTCTCGTTTCCTCACTACCCGCTTTTTCCTTTACATTCTAGTCCGCTGTTGTCTTTCCTATGTGACGCACGGAAAATAAAAAACGCTAAAACGCATAATCGCTTATCGCCTAAAACTCATATAAAAAACCTAATAATATTGTGTAACAAACGCTATAATATATAAACTGTGGAGTGTGCCCGATTACGTGTTGGTGCCGCGCCGCCGCCTGACTGGAGGAGCTCCTGGCTGACAGCGAAGATTTATATGTGTGTTGCTGCGTCAAGGTCAGTCCCTTTAGTCTTTCCTCTCCTTTCGCTATCGCCCCTCGCTATACCTATAAATACAGTCCACTAAAACGCTCACGCTTCAGGAGTGAGCCCAGACGAAGTTCAAAGAAGAACTCGTGGGCGCCTTCATAATAATATGGTCCTTCGATCCGAAGGTTTAAAAAATAATTTGGTCTTCTGACCACGCTCGCTTCATAAAATTCTGGTCTTTACCAAAAGTTTTAAAATAACTCGCTGCACGCTTCCCTTCATACAATTCTTTTAAACTACGCTATTCTTACTCTGTCAGTCTTTACTGAACAAGGTAGATTCCATTTCTCGCACGAAACGCTTTATATAAATATAAAATTATTTTATATCAAAAGTTTTATCTAAGAATTTATAATTATTTCGCTTTGTAGGTAGGTAAACATCGCGTCGCATCTACGCGCGTACCTTGTGTGTGCGTGCCGCGTGTGCATGTTACAGGCAGTAATTGCGACATTTATTGAATCGTCTAGTTTCTTACGTTTTCAGTTTTAATTCTATTGATTCTATAAATATATTTAACTTCAAATATGCCTACAAAAGGTAAAGTAACACTGCAAGAGGCAGATATTAAAATACGAATAACGATGTTAACTGCGCAACGTGAATCAATGATTGGTCGGTTGCAATACATCTATAATTACGCAAAAAACGCCTTTGAAGATACAGTATCAGAAGAATTGTTTTTGTCCAGTATTATTACATTAGAATCGATTCGCGATGAATTTTCTGATTTAGTAAAACAAATCAATTTGCTTGAGCTGACTGTGAATCCTGACGCGGTACCTAATTTTCAATCTTGGAACGCGTTTGATGATTTATATTGCCGTATCAAGCGGGTCGAAAGCAAAATTAACGCTCTTAAAGTTCCTGAGTCTACATGCAACGATACTGGTAACAATTCTGAAAGCAAGAAGAGTACTATAAAATTACCTAAGTTGGAGTTATTGTCGTTTTCTGGTGATCCTATTGAGTGGCCAATGTTTTATGAAAATTTCAAAAATACTATTCATGTAAACGAAAACTTAACAGATCACGAAAGAGTGCAATATTTAATAGGAAAACTTTCTGGTCGTGCTTTATCAGTGTGCTCCGGAATCACTCCCACCGGGGAAAATTACGAAAAGATTTGGTCAACTTTGGTTAAAAAATATGAGGATAAACGTTGTCTCGCTTCCGCTTATTTGGATCAATTATTTAATTTTAAAGCTGCTAGTTACGCTTCTTCAAAAAATATAGAATTATTTTTAGATAAATTCGCCGCCGCGGTCGCTAGTTTGAAATCTTTGAAATTGTCTGATTTGGCGGATTTCATATTACTCCACGTAGCACTTAAGAAACTGGATTCGGAAACATCGCGCGCCTTTGAAATGTTAAAACGTGACGAATCCATACCTACGTACAATAGTTTAATCGGTTTTCTTCATGAACAATCCAAAATATTGGATCGCACGCCTTCTTCTATATCTACTACTTCTGCCCCGCCAAAGAAGTATGGTAAAAATAACGCAGAACAAAATTACTCGAAGCCTACGCATTCCTTTGTCGTAGTGGATAATGCTTGTGTATGCTGTAAACAAACCACACATACACAATTATATAAATGTGATTCTTTTAAACGCCTTTCAATTAATGATCGTATTAATTTTATTAAAAAACGAAATGGATGTTCTAATTGTTTGAGTTTATATCATGTAAGTTTCGCTTGTAAATCTACGGTTTTATGTCGCTACTGTGGATGCAAACATCATTCACTTTTATGTAGAAAAATGAAGTCGCATACGGAACCGCAAACCGTAAACGTTCGTGCGGAATCCTCTGAAACGCTGAAGCACTCCGCTGCCGCCGGCGGCCCCGCTAACCGGTTTCCGACGCCTGCGCCTACAGTGGATGCGTTACACGATAATAAAATATCTCTTTGTAATATTAAATCTAGTTCTGAACGCTTGAACACTTGTTTATTAGGAACTGTTCAATTAAACACTGAAGATAACTTGGGTAACTTACATACTATTAGAGGTCTAGTGGACACAGGTTCACAAAACAACTTCATAACCACAGATTGCTGCAAATTATTAAATTTACGCTATAATAAAATTACTAGATCTGTCGTTAAGGGCATAGGTGGCTCCGCTAGTTCAATTAAGGGCATGTTAACACTTAAAGTGTCATCATTAATAAATAAAAATATTAAATATTCTATTAACGCTTTTGTAATCGACCGAATTACGGATAAAATACCTACCGCTCATATAAATACTACTTCATTTACCTATTTAAATAATGTTACGCTCGCTGATAAATATTACTCGGTTCCGGGTGATATCGATCTTTTGTTGGGGGGTTCGATGTTTTCACAAATTTTACTGTCGGGCCGTGTAACGGGGCCTCCGGGTATGCCGACAGCTTTCGAGACTATCTTCGGTTATATGATTATAGGCAATGTAGATATTGAAAATAATCCCAGTAACATATCTCTTGCTTGTTGCGCTGTTACTCAACCCTGTATAAATACGATTTTACAAAAATTTTGGCAACTTGAAGAAGTTCATACCGCGCCTGTCCTTAATGCTGAGGTTCGTGAATGCGAAATTATATTTAGAGATAATTTGTCGCGAGACAAGTCTGGACGCTACAGCGTCGCGCTTCCTTTTTCGCGCGACTCTGCTTCTTTGGGTGACTCGTATACAATCGCTAAAAATAGATATTTTTCTTTGGAACGAAAACTTAATGCTTCGCCTACTTTGCGCTTAGAATACAACGCGGTTATCAAAGAATATTTAGATAAAAATTATATCTCTCCAGTTTATGATGATAATATTAAAAGTGGTTATTACATCCCTCACCACGCCATCGTGCGTCAAGACAAAACCACGACGAAGTTGCGTATAGTGTTAGACGCGAGTGCCAAAACCACTTCTGGCCTATCACTTAACGACATATTATATACAGGGCAAAATCTACAAAATGACTTATTTTTAATATTACTCATGTTTCGCTTTTATAGTATAGCTTTCTCAGCAGACATCAAGCAGATGTATTTGCAAATTTTGGTTCAGGAAGAACATCGCAAATTTCAAAAAATACTTTATCGTTACAACTCTACGGAACCTCTCGTCACGTATGAGTTCAATCGCGTCTGTTTTGGATTACGTAGTAGTCCCTATCTCGCTATGCGTGTCGTACGCGAATTGGCCGCCGAAGAACAAGACACATACCCGCTCGCCGCGGATCTTATACCGCGCACCACCTATATGGACGACGTGTGTTATTCTGTTCCCGCGCTACCTGACGCACTCAAACTTAAGAATGAGTTGCTGGATCTCTTCAAGGCCGGGGGCTTTGATTTGGTAAAATGGTCTAGTAATTCTGCTGAATTGTTAGATTCGTTGCCCGAGTCTTATCGCTACCGTTCGGCTGTTCAGTTTGAACAGGATCAACATTTAAAGATTTTGGGACTTCAGTGGTCTCCGTCTACTGATGAATTTAGTTTTGTCGTGTCCATAGAGGAGCGACTATGTACAAAACGAAATATTTTGTCCGTCATCGCTCGTCAATATGACATAATTGGGTTTATCGCACCGGTCATATTATTTGCTAAGGTTCTCATCCAGCAGCTTTGGCTTTTGAAATTGGACTGGGACGAACCAACGCCGCCGCACATTGCTGAAATTTGGCATAAATATATTTCCGAACTTCCTGAATTAGCTAAATTAAAATTCCCGCGTCATTTAGGTGTAACTAAAAATTCAAAAATTTCTATAATCGCTTTTTCAGACGCTAGTGAAAAAGCTTATGGTGCAGTTATTTATTTACGCGTATCTAACGCTAACAACCCGCCTATTATACGTTTGGTTTGCGCGAAATCTAAAGTAGCGCCTCTTAAAGTTGTTTCTATCGCTCGCTTGGAGTTGTGCGCTGCGCTACTTATGGCTAAATCAACGCGTCTAGTCATCGACACATACGCTCCTCGTCATAATATTGACGATATTTATTGTTTCACCGATTCTATGGTGACTCTATGCTGGACCCACTCGTCTCCGCATAAATTTAAAACATTTGTTGCTACGCGAATTACAAAAATTATTGATAAGCTTCCTCTGCGACATTTTTATCACGTAAATGGAGTCGATAATCCGAGTGATTGTTTGTCTCGTGGTATCACACCTTTACGCTTAATTGACCATCCATTATGGTTTAACGGTCCCTCATGGCTACAGCAAGAACCTGAAAGTTGGCCTATTAAAAGGTTCAAACCTCCTGATAATATAGAAGTACCCGAATCAAAGATAATCGCTTTGGCTACGTCGGCCGAAGAAGAACCTCATACTTTGTATACGCTATCACAACGCTTTTCTTCGTGGAACGCTCTACTTCGCTCTATTATTTACATTTATCGCTTTTTAAAGAAACTACCTCGCGCTGAAGTAATTACCAGTTCACAATTTGATTTCGCTGAAACTCAAATAATTAAGGTTATGCAATCTAAATATTTCGCTGACGATATAAAATGTTTAATTTCAAATAAAAACTGTTCGCCTCAAATCAGAAAATTAAACCCATTTCTAGATAAATACGGATTGTTGCGCGTTGGTGGACGCCTGCGTAATGCAAACTTATCCTATGATCAGCAACATCCTATTTTATTACCTCGAAAGGACTATATTGTCGAACTCATAATAAAATATTATCACGAGAAACATTGTCATACTGGGCCGCAACTACTTATGTCTATACTTAGACAACGCTATTGGATTTTATCTTGTCGAAACACCGTTCGCAAAATTATTCATCAATGTTACTTTTGTTTTAAGGTTAATCCAAAAAATACATTTCCTATGATGTCTGATTTACCAGCTTGTCGTGTACAGCAAACTAAAGCTTTCACGCATACAGCTGTAGATTATGCAGGTCCAATCAGCATTACGCCTTATAGAAAACGCGGTGTTCGTCCTATAAAATGCTATTTGTGCATATTTGTGTGCCTCGTAACGCGCGCTGTACATATAGAGATAGCCTCAGATCTGACAACGCACGTATTCATTTCAGCTTTTAAACGCTTTCTTGCCAGACGGGGTGCGGTTTCGTGTATGTACTCTGATAACGGTACGACGTTTATAGGAGCAAAAAATACGCTTAAGGAACTCTATAAATTTTTATGTTCTGAAAATTACAATTTTTCATTTGCAAAGGAGTTAGCAGAAAACAGAATCACCTGGAAACTCATACCTCCACGCAGTCCTCATTTTAATGGACATGTCGAGACTTACGTCAAAGCGTTTAAAACTCATTTGTTTCGCGTAATAGGTTCGCAGATTTTAACATATGAAGAATTGTTGACAGTATTGGCGCAAATAGAGTGCGTACTGAATTCGCGTCCGCTTACGCTATTGAGTTCTGATCCATCGGAGCCTTCTGCTCTAACGCCCGCGCATTTTTTAACGTCAAGTCCAGTAAAACATTTACCTTTTGTAGATGAGACAGGGTTCTCTAGTAATTTAGTAAAACGATATAAGCTTTTGGATAATATGGTACAATCTTTTTCAAAAAGATGGAAGTTAGAGTACTTACATCTTTTACAAACGCGTGAGAAATGGAATACACCTTCTAAACCAATCGAAAAGGGTACGATTGTAATAGTAATGACTGATGATACCCCTATCCTTCATTGGCCGTTGGGCGTAGTAGTTTCTACATTCCCAGGAGTCGACGGAGTAGTCCGTGTTGCGTCAGTTAAGACTGCAACTGGAATTTACAAGAGACCAGTCGTGCGTCTCTGTCCTCTACCCACGCAATAGCAATAATTTAATTTATTCTCCGCTTTCTTCGTTAAATTTTAAGTTTAATTTAATATTTTTCTTTTATTTTTCCTTGTGCAATTGAAAGCGAGTCTTTCAATGGCCGGGGGCAATGGCTACGCCGCATCCCTAATTCTCGTTTCCTCACTACCCGCTTTTTCCTTTACATTCTAGTCCGCTGTTGTCTTTCCTATGTGACGCACGGAAAATAAAAAACGCTAAAACGCATAATCGCTTATCGCCTAAAACTCATATAAAAAACCTAATAATATTGTGTAACAAACGCTATAATATATAAACTGTGGAGTGTGCCCGATTACGTGTTGGTGCCGCGCCGCCACCTAACTGGAGGAGCTCCTGGCTGACAGCGAAGATTTATATGTGTGTTGCTGCGTCAAGGTCAGTCCCTTTAGTCTTTCCTCTCCTTTCGCTATCGCCCCTCGCTATACCTATAAATACAGTCCACTAAAACGCTCACGCTTCAGGAGTGAGCCCAGACGAAGTTCAAAGAAGAACTCGTAGGCGCCTTCAAATACCACTATATCGTCCGCGAAACGTAGATGGTTAAGTAATTCACCATCAACTTTTATGCCTTTATTTTCCCATCTGAGCCTTCTGAATACAGATTCGAGGACAGCGGAGAAAATTTTTGGGGACAGCGGGTCTCCTTGTCTAACACCTCTTTGTACTGGGAACTCCAACCCTTCGCTTTCTAGTCGTACTCTTGAGTAGCACTGTGAGTAGATGTTTCTAATCAGGTTTACATACTTCTTATCAGTACCTTGTTGTATGAGTGCGTTCCATATTGATTCGTGGTTAAGCGAGTCGAAGGCTTTTTTATAGTCTATGAAGCATAAATATAGAGTGATTCCGTATTCTTTTGTCTTCTCTATTACCTGAGTAACGACCTGGATATGATCAACTGTTGAGTATCCTTTACGAAAGCCGGCTTGCTCCCGCGGCTGGTGTTCGTCCAGTGTGTTACTTACTCTGTGTAGAATGATTTTCGAAAATATTTTGTATATGTTTGTCATAATACTCACTGGTCTGTAGTTGCGTTGTGACACAAAATGGGAGCGAAAGCAAGTCTAAGATTCCGATCTATCTTGTGAACCTCTCATTCTTCTCCCAGGCGAAATATTGTACATTTATACTATAAAATAAATTAATAAACATTATTAAAAAGGGTTGGCACCCAAAATTCGCTCCAGTCTATTTTTAATTAAAATTGTTAAATAATAATAACAAATAATTCCTACTTGGGACATCCCACACAGCGCCATCTAGTCCCAAACTAAGCAAAATTTATATTATGGGTACGAGACAACTGATATGCATACCTACTTAAATATTACATAAATTAATTTTAAAATATAAAAATAAAAGTATTATTAATAAAAGTATATTAGAATAATAAAAAAAAATATCGGATAAAAATATTTAAAAATATAAGAGCTGTGTTAAAAATCAAACTTTCTTTTCCATTGAACAATAATGTAATAATTACGGATTTAAAATAGTAATAACAATAGGTACTATTGTTGGTGTTGGAATTTACCTTGGAAGTTCCACGTTTCGGATCATGCTATCTTTTGGTATAAAAATATACCTATATCACCAAAAGAGTTGTTCAATTGAACAATTTTAATGAACAGTTTTAATTAAAAATTGCCTGGACAGAATTTAGAATGCCAACCCTTCTTAATAATGTTTTTTAATATATTTTATAGTAGGTATATGGACAATATATTGTTGCCTGGGAAAAGAATGAGGGGTTCATAAGATATCTTGTACCCACCTAAGTGAAGTTACATTGTTCTACATGAATCAAAGCCCGTATCTTTCCTGATTGTACCCATTCTGCTACTAGTGGCTTGGCTTTATATTGTACTAGCGACCGCCCCAGGATTCGCCAGCGTGGACTACATTTTTATATCATTACTGCGCAAAAAAATGTTATTATTTACGACATCACATTAGAAACATCTAAGATTATCAGTGTTTCTCTACTATATTATGCATGTTACATACATATAAACCTTCCTATTGAATCACTCTGTCTATTAAAAAAAAAACCGCAAATCCAAACCCGTTGCGTAGTTTTAAAGATCTAGGCATACATAGAGACAGACAGACGGGAAGCGACTTTGTTTTATACTATGTAGTGATTATTATTTGCTCACCTTGCGCCTTGCTAAAACCTTTAATTCCTGGCCGATTTACTGAAATATTATGAAAAATTTAAATGAAAATATACTCGTATACATATTTTTAATTCATCTATGATGTGGACTGCAGTCCACCGTAAAACTAAATAAAATTGTAACTTTGGTTCAATAGATAAGACACTCACGACGCAATCAAAACTACTCGATAACTAAGTATAGCGCTAAGAATGCTCGTGAACATTTAAACGTTCATGAGAATATTGTTTTTGTAGTTTTAGTACAACGAATGTCTTTTCAAGGCTCTTTTACAACTACGAGACGAGAATTAAAGGATTATTGTCAACTTTTTACTTTTCACAAACAACGTGCCTATGTGTTTGTTACCAGTGGCGTATCCGGGGTTCAAGCTTGAGGGGAAATGAAAGTTCAAATTCAAAAAGTTTTTATTCAATATAAGATGTTTACACACACTTATTGAAAGTCAAAATAAATTGATTACCTATGTACCGGTTCAAATACTAGGAGGAGAAGAACCGGCAAGAAACTCCTCCCTGTTTATTTTATTTAAATATATGTTTTTCTCGATTGTTTTTTTTTTAATTTAAAGTGCTTACAACTATTACAATGATGTCCATGCGCACTTATCATTTAAATACTCGCTTATACAATAGTAAGCTTTTTTCACGAGTTGGACTTTAACTCGCTTTATAAATTGATTAGAATTCAAGTCTAACATTTCTTTTGGAATTTTATTATAAAAACGGATACAATTTCCCATGAAAGAATTATTAACCTTTGAGAGCCTGAACCTGGGAATTGATAACATATGCTTATGTCTTGTATTTAAGTTGAAGAGAAAGCATTTACGTGTTTATGTACATAATTATATTTTCATAAATGTACTGACAAGGGACTGTCAAAATATTACTTTTTCTAAAATAAGCTTTGAACTTCCAAGTAGACTTCCATTTTGGGGAGCAAAGTAGAAAATAAAAAAAATAAACTTTTCTAAGGGCTCCTAATGACATGACAAATGAAAGTGCTTACTATAAAAAGTAGAAGAATATTTTATTTACAATTTTAATATTCAGGGTTTCAAAACTGTTAAAGAAAATTTATTATCCCCCCTTATCACTGAAACTGTACTTCAATTTTTAGAATAAAAAAAACGGAATATAGAGCATTTATATTTTACAGAAAAAACTAAACGAATAAAATTATCATGTTGGGGGCAAATTACATAGTTTAAAAAAAATCTCAAGTGCGTCATGGCTTATCACTACATATTATAAAATAACGTCCCCCGCCGCGTCTGTCTGTTTGAACGCGATAAACTCAAAAACTACGGAACGGATTGGCATATTATTGATACTAACGAACAGTGTGATTCAAGAGGAAGGTTTGCGTGTATAATTTATTAATATTTTGTGAAAATTTGTTGAAATATGATCATTATTGTTGAAAAATTCGAAAACAAATCAAGCCGGCTGGGAGCTTTCATCGAAAACGCTGCCTAATCCTTATGAGATATAACAAAATAATGTAGGGAAGAATTGTGTATCTTATATAGGACTAAAGAAAAGTCCGCTATGGCATATGTCTATCTTTTATGGATAGCTTACTATACCTATTTTTATGTTTAAAAAAATGGTGTCATATGGTGAGGTAATTGTAAAGCAATTTATACGGATACAGTATTAATCCTTATCAAATTAAATATGTTATTTACCTTCAGCATTTCATGCACATTATGATTGCCCTTTACACTATACAATTTAAATCAAAAGCTAAGAAGCTATAGCGAAATATAAATATCGCGCGACAAGAAACTGGGCGCTGCGGCCGCCGCGCGCCGGCCGGCGTGGTTAGGCTACAGTTATCAATATTGTAGACAGAGAATTATTGTAGTTTGTTTTTATGTATTTATTCTTTACTTTTTCAAATATTTGTAGAATTGAAAATAAAATACATTAAAAATACTCCAAGTAGGATGAATTTACGATACATTTGAATCTAATTAAATCCAATCGACATGTTCGACGCAACAAACTGATATGAAACTACGCAGAAAAAATACTACGGCTTATATGCTCTGCTACCCGTGCGAAGCCGGGACGGGTCGCTAGTACCAAATAAAAGTCTCATTAGATAATTTTTATTATAATGCTTAGTATAATTTTAAAATGCATAGTTTAGTAGATATTAAAGAAAGTATATGATATTCTCCCGTTGGCCCCTGTATCTCAGAAACTACTAAGCCTAAAATTAAATCAAAAAATCCGGAATATGTTACCTCACTCATAGTTTTACAGGGAAATAAAGTATTTTCATTCCTGCGGAAAACGGGAAATATTCATGAAAAAAAAATGTGCATGGATATAAAATGTGTTGCAAAATTTTACTGAGAACTAAGTTCAATTTGCTTAGTGGTTACTTAGGTAGGTTATCCACACGAAGGAGTCGAATTCAACTTCTAACCTACGTTAATAAAACACTTAGGTGACGTGACCCTCTCCGTGCAAATCCGACTCGCACTTAACCGGTTCTTTTTAAGAGGCCCTGTTAGTTGACTGTCGTCGAAAAGGCATTCGAGCTTGATTGGACGCTGCGAGCGTTTACATAGGTTAATAAGGTAATTTTCGAAATTTTATTACAAATAAATTTGCAAACAAAAATAAAATATACAAATTTTATTTGGGGGATTACACCTCAAATTTTTATTTTTATAGATTTTCATGTTATTTTCATTATATTGTAATGCGTAGAAGACGATTTTGCGCACGACTTTTTTGTGTTTATTCAGCATGGAACAAATTTTTTTTTACATTACCAATTAAATAAATTTTAAGACAATTTTTACAAATTTACTACGTGTATACGTATATGTCTCGTACGTATGATATTTCTGTATTTTAAATCGTTTAATCAATCAGATAAAAATTTATTTTATTTAATAGTTTAAAGGTTATTGAGAGATTTGATCTGAAAAAATAGTGTTTTTCGGTTTTCAGATCCCGAAATCAGTAGGGAGCCCGCAACCCTAAAAATGCCATGTTCGAATAGATCTAGTTACGTAAAATATGGTCAGCATTCAATAAAGACTATACCTATTGAATTATATTATGTACTATGGTGATGTAAGGAATTTACTATCTGAGTATTAAATAGAATTGTATAATTTTCCAATTGTAGCGTAGATCTTTTTGAAAAATGTTTTTAACTTAATTTATGTCATTGTATTTGGGGAGAGGAGGGGAAGACACGTCCCCTCCTCCCCTGAATACGCCACTGTTTGTTACCCTTTCATGGCTAGCTTACCGCCCACGCAGACAAAGCCGTACACTGTAAGCTAGTTAAGAAATAAATTGATACTAACCGTGAAACGAAGTGATCCTGTGGCTGGTTCCGCGTGCAATTCTTTGATACGAAAAGTAGTTACAACTTCATATTCCAACAGGTTACCTTTAAGTAATGGCGATGTCATTAAAACAACGGAAGTATTGCAGAGTGTAAGTCATGAAGCCGCAAATAAATAGACCAACTTGTACATTGTATAAAACAGCTTGTGCAAATGTTTGTTCAAATGTTACGTAGGTAGAGGTATAATATCTAATGGCATGTATTCAATCCTTCTGTAAATACCTTTTTTTCCAACATCTAAACACAATTTTTCCAACAAGTGTTAAAATATTAGAAAGTAGCATCAAAAATACTTGACTAAAACCAACTATAAGATCACGGACTACCAATTTGGTTTCCGTCGAGGTCGGTCTATCGACGATGCTGTTTCCTTTCTTACAAACACCGTCTCCTCAAATATAAACAAAGGCTATATATTAAAACAAATTTTATTGGCGTGTTTCTGGATCTAGCCAAGGCGTTTGACGCCATCTCCATTCCAATTCTCATTAAAAACTGGAGGTAATCTCCGAGCATATGAAAGAAAGGAAGCATCGATCATCGGGTACTGCTCCATAGTCATTTTTACATTTTTATACGTTAGTATTACTATTAGAACGAAATAATAAATAAAATGTAAGAAAATTATAACAATAAGTAAATAGAATTTAATTTTAAATCTAAATCAATTATTTATTTGACATGCAGATGTATCCAATGGGCAATAATTGGAGTCATGGGATGTTATTGATATGCGTTGTGAGTAGGTTCATTTGTTCCCATGTAACAGTTGGTCTACGTTTTGAGTTTGTCTTTCCATTTCTAACGCAATAACTGGTTTATGCTCCCGAGAGTAAGGGGTTCCATAATCAGCATAAACTGTGCTGTTGTAGGTGCGCTGTGCCTTCATGTTGTTCCCGGTTTGAGATCAGTAGTGTGGTGAACTGCTTCAGGGGTTTCTCTGGGTAGTGGGTTCTTATCTGTTCTGCGTATAGTATAGAAGGCAGTGAATAAAAAATGAATAAAAATGTGCTTCTCCGTTATCTGAATTCAGTTTTAGTTACTTACGCCAACGTCCGGTTACCGACAGCGGGTGCGTCTACCTATAGGGGGTCAAGTAAATATACAAAAAGCAGAAGGCCCGAGTTTCCCAGTACAACCATGAAGAAAGCACGCGCACGTCGTTTTGTCTCACCCTCATATCGTCATATAGTATACCGGCACGGCTACCCGGCATCCAGCACGTGTAAAAAGACTCTTATGTGTACTATTGTATTGTCGTGAAAAGGTATTGTTACGGGTTATAGGTCCAGATATATAGGGGCACTAAAACACCGATTTAGTTGGACTTTAATTTATCATGAAACAAAATCACAAACTGTTTCAATCACAATTCACACTAATCACAACTTACAGTTTTATCGCACTTATAACTCGCAGTTGATCACACTTGACTTATCAAGAAAACTGAGTGACGCACGGCGTAGCGCCAACCTTATTTATACAGCCTGCCGAAATTCGTACCACACAGCATTTCGAAGCTTCCCATCGTTGAACATTCAATTTTAATATTCTGATCTCAAATTACCGTGGAAAGTAGGCGCTATGGCGCTACGTTTGACTGCTTCGAAGCCGCCTTAAAATGATTTTTTCTACCGCGCAAATCCCTTTGACCTATTTTTATCTCTGAATATCCTGATACTTCTGTATTCGGTCGATGTGTTTAAATAGCCGTGTGATCTTTTGGAGTACTTTCTATAACACATCGACGTGCTTCTATCCATAGACGTCACAGTAATTTACAATCAGAAATTATGTTTTTGACGTTTGATTTAAACTCGTGTGCTCATAATTAAAAGCGCCAATAATTAAAAAGACCCTTTATTTGCAATGATTTGTCGTCGCCGTGGTTTAGAAATGTTTTCAATATGATATTATAAATATCGTGTCATTTTGTTTAAGGTATTAAAATAAAACTCACAATGCTAAATTATTATTTAATTAAAAATTACAATTAAATTATAAATTATTTAAACGACTATCTATTTACAAAAGATATACTTAACATAACATCGGTTTGTTCGGTGTCTTTGTGAGGTTTGTTTGATATTAGAGAGCAATGGTAAAATGATTGGTAACGTAAATTGAAATACAAATTATTATAAGAATTGTAGGGTGATTATAAGACATGTTTTACTCCAACGCTTTTTTCTTTGCGATATTAATTAATGAGTAAAATATGCTACTGTAAAAGCTGCCAGCAGTAACTAAGTATGATTATGCTGAGCTGGATAATCGAATACAGATTTTCATAAATGACTATTTCATTATATACCTACCTAATTTCGTTGTATAATTTCATTTCGTATATTAATTGCAGTCTATAAACTTTTCTTACAGAACATATTAAATTGTATAGACTATTGAATTCGTTACAAAGAATAAAAATACTGGATTACACACTTTACGGAAATCGTCAAATTATTCGTTCATCAGTCGATTTTGTTGAAAATAATTGTTAATGTGATTAAACAAATTCTTGAATACCTACCTATCTAGAAAGGTATTTCGTTTTTAATCAAAAATATAACCATTTATTTAAAATGATCAATTTTGTATTTTAACTATGAGTATCAAACAACATTATGAGCACTAAGTCATATTACTCAATCACCACACTGAAATTTCTCGCTATCGTCAGGTGCGACGCTACTCTTGAGCCAGATCATTTAAAATAGATTTTTCTAATCGGCACAAAATAAGACGGTAGTAGATAAATCGGTATGGTAAAAGGTATGAGGGCATAGAAATTTGTTGATCGCCAACATCACTTACCTATTGGTTCTTATAGCGAATAGAAAAAAAAACGAATTTCCGTTGTGCGGCGTTTGCTAACTCCGGTTGTGTTTTGCTAAAAATTAGAAGTGCACATTCGCTTTCGTTAGGTATATTTCAGCAAGATATAATCGCCTCCGGGTTTTTTGCCTAGACGACCGTTTTGATGTATATCCTCGGCTAAAAGTTCACTCCATATTTGGGTCAATTAACTTTTCAATATAAACGAACAGAGAAAGAAATACTCTAATAAGAATAAAAAAAATGCACTAATAATATTTTCAATATATTTGCTATTAATACGGTCTTTATGACATCGAAACTTGAATCGTAATGTTGTATTTTACAGGACTTACGCCTTTATACTTTACACCAATCACAAACGACCATTCTGTTTGTAACGCATGTGTAAACCGCGAAAAGTAGCCCGCTCCCGCCCTTAGCTCCCGCCATTATTACATTTGAAGTACTTACCTAATTTTAATCGTAAATATATTGAAAAACGTCGAATGATGCTTGTACTCAGTAACCTGGCTAGTCATCGGTTTATTATAAGCACTCGGCT
Organism: Luffia ferchaultella; assembly: GCA_949709985.1. Lineage (NCBI taxonomy): Eukaryota > Metazoa > Arthropoda > Insecta > Lepidoptera > Psychidae > Luffia > Luffia ferchaultella. The sequence goes on along the minus strand of OX453253.1, from coordinate 7,869,647 downwards.
TCGTCTCGTACCTATAAACACCTCGAGTATAATAAGCAGCTTACCGTAATTGCATCATAATGTACTATTAGAGTATTTTACCCGAAAATGGATTTTGCAGCTTAGAACTTTTAGCCAACGATATTAAAATTGTTAGGAATTTGTATAGTTCCTTACAATAACGTTCAGCCAAATATATTAGAGACAATACTGTTAAAGGAGCTAGTAAGCGAACTGAAGAGACCCGGAGCAGGGGTGGGTGCAGGTGGTGGCCGCGGAGGCAGCACTGGCCTGTAATACGGCCCGCCGTCGATTCTCTGAAACATTTGGATTTTATGATTCCAACACTACACTTGGTAATATATATACCTATCTACGCATATATTTGCCAATCGGTTTCAGGAATCGGTCGAGGAGTTTGATAAATATAATAACTCTATTTTTAGGCAAATATTAAAAAGCTTGAGGCAAATGTTGAATCGTTGAGCGAATACCTGAAATTAATTTGTTATCGACTTTTTGTCGGGTTTGTGTGTCCGTTACATTTCGGATCTTATTCACGGTCAACGACTGTCAAACTTCATTTATAAATATTTTCATATTTGATAAAAGAGAAGATAGGACAACGGGTTTAAAGAATAATGGCTCGAGAGCTGCAAACACAATTTTGAGTGGGTAGGTACATTTGAGATTACAACAACGAAGTGATCTTACAAAGGCTCCTTTTCCTTTTGAGGTACGGAATCATAAAAGTATATCTGAGTTAGCTAATACTTTAACAGAATAATAATTATAAATAAAACGAAATTTTTAAGGTGAATATTTTTTTTTAAATTAAACAAATTTAAATAAAATTCAAGTGTTGATAATGGGCCTCAACCCTTCAGCCAGATCTTCGATTTTCTGTTCATACAGTGCTAAACAAGTTTTACACAAAATTTCATGCTGCGTCAAATTCAAAATTGCGTTAACAGCTCTCCTACTTTATGTCATAGAGAAGAAATAATATAATACTTCTATGCTTTATGACTAGGATTGTATTATTAGCAACAGCACAATGGAATTTACTAAATCAAATTCTGATCAGATCGGGACGTTCTAAAATATATGTTTACAATAAATTAACGTCCAGGCATTGAGGTCATGTAGATACATTGTCTATTGAACAATTGGTTTAGAGTAAATTAAATTAGTAGTGCTTTTATAAGACTTTTGTATGTACATTTAATTTATATTGTAGATTAAAATAATATAATACACTTATATACAGTATGCTTGCGACAGTAATAGTTTATAAATAGTGATAAAACGATAGAAATTATAGCTTATTAAACGAATATTGAAAAAGTAAATTATTTTTACCGACATGCTTATTTATGACACAGCCAATGATTTTCATTAACGAAAGTATCTGGGCTATTACAGCAACCGCATTACAGAAAGTAAATTTAAAAAATCAACCACTATTAGAAGAAAATAAAAAACTGAATGTGTAGTGGAAAAACTAACTCTCTAAATAAAGGTACGATAATAAATTCCGACTTAATGTGAATCTACCCCTGATCCGAATTCGGAGACCGTGTGGAACGGGTAACATCTTGAAATTCGATAATGCAAATCACAAATGACATATTTCAGGATGTGTCGTCTTCTACATTTATATTTGAAATGGGTAGGTAATCGCAATAGCTAAGTAATCGTTTAAATAGCGATACGATAAATCGTTATTTTTCGATAATCGCCCAATACGATTAATCGTAATCGTTTCATCACTTTTTATAAAGTAAAGAATAGACATTCAAATGTCAGACGAGTAGGTATAAGTCGGATAAGCCGTGGATAAGCCATATAAGCCTATAGGTACAGTGATTTTGGAATGTACTTTAAATTAAAGTTTTAATATTTATGTGATGTCTAAATAACTTACCAGTTAGGCATAGCGGGAGACGTTTGTTAACAGAGCACCAAGGTGGGAAGAAATTTAGAAAGAAACATTTAAAGTTAAAATATCCAATGAGATTCTTATATTTGTTTAATATAAAAATAGTTTTTGTACTTTCATTTATACATGAACAACAATATAATTAAGTACTTACTAAGAAACTATTACACATTATTGATAAACTGTTGTTTTGCTTTGGATATGTTTACTAAATAAATAGCGGTTTTAAGTTTGTTTTTGACTAGGTTAGTTGTCGGGGAATCGCAAGGTTCCATCGAGTCTGCTGACAGGTTGCGCTGCTAGGGGTCGGCTGCGCGCTGGCTTCTCCACCACCAAGCCCTATAAACAACCGTTATACTTCCCACCGTCTCTTAAACATTTAAATTAACACATTTCCTTGAAACCAAATTCGGATTAGAATAAGAATTATTTAAATTCTACTAGGTCCTAAAGCGGTAACCCAATATAAGCATATATACATTTCGGCCCTTGGGAGAGGTTACATCTATCTATTAAACATCAAGGGAACGACACAGGCAAAATGACAAAGTTGAAACTAAACTACTGTGGTGGTTATAATATTAGAAGTGATATTGACTTTACAAAAAAATTCTGTCGCTCAAGCTTTTATCAAATGAACCTCTTTTTTTTGAGTCTTAAATCATTTTGTTTGTGAGTTCTACTTATCATGCGATCGTTTTAATTTTTTTGTTAGAATCAATAGGTATTATAAGTACACTTAAGTTGGTGTTAAGTGAGTTTGTAAAAATCAGATTCCTGGTTGAAAATGAAGTACTAAAAACTAAAAAGCTCTAAATCTGTGCTATAAATCTAATGTTTTAACTCATAGTTCCGCCCTTGTCTCACCTATGGGTAAGACGCGTGCGTCCGATTTTTACACAAACTAAATAAATTTGACAGCAGCAGTAGAATCTGTGCCTATGTTATAGGTACCCTTACTGAAGTTACGATACCATGAAATTGTGGTCGCCTTAAAAATCAATGATTAGTACAATCTGGTATAAATAATAAGGAGCCGTCTATTAAGATTAAGATAGTGGTTACTAATTACATTTTTTTTAAATTTTCCTCTGATTTAGAAGGAAAGACCTCAGTGTCTATGGTGCCTTTGAAAAAAATATTTAGCTCACCTTTGCTGAATGTAGCGTAACATTGAGTAAAGTGGGATGATTGTCGATCACTATGAACTCGACCTCTTGTGGCAAGTAACCTTCAGCCGTGACCTTAATAAATAAATGATATAACGATAAAACATGTGAATTCAACTTTATTCACAATATTGATTAATGGGTTTTATCTTTAGAGGTGCTGCGCTTAGAACAGTACCTAACCTCACGCAGTGCGCTGGTCGATCCAACCTTGAGTACAAATATGAAGTCAAAATAATTTATATACCTATATGCGTAGGTATAGGCAGATCACACTTCATCACACTTCTAATTTCAAAAGTAAAAACAAAGTAAATAATAATAACTAAAAATAAAGTCGTTTAGGAGATATTTTATCTGTATTTTACCTCGAGGCGGTAGGTGCCGGGCAGCAAAATGCGCCAAAATTCACCGTACTTGGTGGTGCGATAGCTGACGTCACGGCCTTTGACACGCACGTTGGCGCGCTCCACGGGATTCGCATTTTCGTCCATCACGAAGCCATGGGCCCCACGGTGTGCCTCCGCCAAGTACTTAATCAGCGACTAAACAGCATATCATGAAGAAGGTTAAAAACATAAAAATCTACACAAAATTGTAACTATATAGAATCTCAACTTCCATTTTCACTTTGTGCATTACAAACCGAATAGATGCAAAATACTTGATTGTTAGTTATTTCAGTTACGTCTTTTTTAGGGTCCCGTACCACAAGAGGAAAAGGCACACTTACAGAATCACTTTGTTGTCCTTCTGTCTGTCTGTCTGTTTGTTTCTCAGGAATACGCAGAGGTATCAAGTTGCATTTAATATCATATACTGTGGTCTATACGGTCCCTTTAAGTTGTAAAAAAATCATGATTTTTAGTAAGTTATGCAATCAATTCTTACGCAATCAAAAAATACGGCCATTTAGGCCTCATATTTTGACACCCAAGTACCTAAACTAAAATTTATAGCAGAATCGTGAAGCAAGAAGCAAGATCTTACAGGACAAGAAAAGAAATAATGCCGAAAATCGTAATTTTTTAAATTAAAAAACTTAAAAAAATAGTTTTTGTCATTGGAAATGACTTTCATTTCGTTGGAGTATAGGGGGTCATTTGGGAGTTTTGTGAGACAGGCAGATTGCACAAAGAGTTTTCGAGATATCGAGATGAACGTGGTATCAAAAGACGCAGCTCGGCGAGCACTACAAGATGGCGAAAGACAATTTGGAAAAAGTTTAAAAACAAAAAAAAATATCGGCAAAAAAAAATCGCAATATTTTTTCCCCGATTTTCATTTTTGGAGCCCGATATCTCGAGAACTAGGCCCGAATAAGAAAAAAATAAATAAATGGCTCGGGGTAATTAGATGGGGGATCGATTAAGACAAAAATTGTTAGAATAGAACAACCGGAAATAGAGGTTAAGGGTGCCCTTAGTTGGAAGTCGGAAATGCGTCGGTGTTACATTTCGTACTAATTTGGTTTGTTCGATCGAAATGTACAGAATGTAATATTTCGAAGTTTTAAGCTTATTCAAATACAGTTGTGTTAATTTTTTTGCGAAAAAATTTATTTCGAAAAATATTATCTAAAATATGTGTTTACTTTATTCCGTCAGGTTCATTTCCAATGTCGTACGAAGTTCGTGCGAAAGCAGGAGCTCCGTTGATTTTTATATTTACTAATGGAAATATGCGCTTACTCAGCATTCTGGCGGTGAATAACGATAAATAAATCGAAATATATTTATAACTAACTATATGGAGGGTTTGCCAATAATTACCACGGTTGGCAGGCGGGTTTGTGATCGCAGTAAATAGTTTCACAGAGAGATGCTGCTGTCCATCTTCTGCTAACCAAGGTTAGTCGCCTCTTACGACACGCTTCCCGGTGGCGGTGGGAAATTGTATTCTTTGCCGTTCCCACACAGCGGTCACAGGTCCCCGGCCAGGTGGACAGATGACCTGAAGCACCATACCGGGGGTAGTTGGATGCGAAAGGCGGAGGATCGTGTGTGGTTGCGAGCCTTGGGAGAGGCCTATATCCTCCAGTGGAGAGACACGGACTGATGATGAACTATATGCAACCACCAGAGTTCGATTCTGACTCGTATTTGGCCCCTTTTTATTAGAAAGACACAACTATTTTATCCGAGGAGATAAGTTGTAAATATCGGAGTACCTCTTAATAAGATAAGGATTGTTCGATCAATTGATCGAACATTCCTTATCTTATTGCGATAAGCCACGAACTGATTGTACCAATTCAATATATACCTTATGTATTATTTGTCGCGTGACGTCTCGTTTTCTTCTGTGCTTTCATTTTGCGGTGAAATATATACATTTCCGATATGTTTTGGTTAATTTTGATGATGACTGTCATGGCGACAAACGCACAAACGGACACAACGCACAAAGCGATCGCGTACCTACGTTCGGGAACGATAACCGGTAACGTGACATTTACGGAGACTGAAGAGGGAGTACATGTTTTAGGATCGGTTGAAGGTCTGAACCCGGGAGATTATGGTTTCCACGTGCACGAGCTGGGTGACATAGGGACTTGCGATTTGGCTGGCGCTCATTACAACCCTGATGGGACCACGCATGGCGGCCGGGACCATGAGGTACGCCACGTCGGCGACCTTGGAAACGTACGGTTCGAAGGAGAAGGAGACAATGCGATCGCTACGATCGACTTTGTGGACACCGTCATCTCCCTCCGTGGACGAAACAGTGTGCTCGGTCGGTCTCTCGTACTCCACGAGCGTGAGGATGATTTAGGTTTGACTGATCACGTGGACTCTTTGACTACAGGAAACGCTGGGACTAGAGTTGCTTGCGGAGTGATAGGTATTCTCGCACCCAGCGGCCCATGGAACAGTGCTACGCGTCTTGCTATCACAAAATCGTCTTTGATGTTAATACTTACCAATGTTTTAGTAAATCGAAATAATTAAAATGTAGTTTGTACATTTTGTCGCAAATAAAAAAATTATAGATTAATAAATATACCTGCTTATTGTCTTCCCAATATTTGGGTAACTCGTGAGCGGGAGGGTATTTGCAGCACGATATCTCGAGTGTCACCTCCATACAGCCATGCCATAAATAGTTGTAATCTTGCATACCACCTATTCCAACAAATAAAATTAAACTTCATTTGAATTAAATTCCGCAATTTCAATTAAGATAAGAATTCTCTAGGTATTTTATGCCAATAATATAGATAAATATTAATAAAATAAAAATCTCTTGGTGCATTTGTATCTGTTAGCATCTTGCCTAGGACCAAAAACATCAAAGGATCACAAATCAATAAGTTCAAAAAGTATGTCCTTAAAACGAACTTAGTCTATCAGTTCTCTGGATCCGGATGTTCTCAAAATGCATTTCAAGATCTTTGATTATTTAATATCTGGAAGACTCTCGCAATACTATATCAACATATATGACAGGCCAGCCAACTTTTACATACTTATGTGTGTGACTCAACAGACCACATACTCTCGCTATGCCATACTATATAACCATGTACAAACCGTCTCTGTGTGCGTAAATTATAACCAAATTGTTAGGTGATATTTTTATCTACGTGTTTTGTCATTGACTTTCTATCCAGACATAATATAATCAAAGCTTAAATTACAATCATCGTAGTTGTGAATTAGTGTTAAAATAGACGCTTTTAAACTGGAATCGCTAACCTGTGAGTGGGTACCAAGCAGCGCCATTAGTGATCCCGTTCTCGAAGCGAGGTGAACCCGACTTGCAGGAAACCCCACGCGACATCTTGGCATGATTGTTGGAGTACACCAGCGATATGTGCCGGAATACGTCGTCGTCCGGAGCTATCGACGGCGTACGGGCGTAGCTTTGGAAGACTGCGTTTAGGGGATATGTAATGTGAAAAGAACTTATTAATTTTACATTTAAGTAATATACATTAAAGCTCATAACAATATGTACTGTGATTGCGTTTATTTTTTGATAAGTATCATAGACTAAAACACTTAAAAGAATTCCAGGTCACTGTTCATATTATATTGATTGCATTTTCCCTTTGAAAATTATATTGTACATTGTATACCTACCTACATCTTTTTAATTTGCTCTGGAATAAAAAACTTTACCAAAATGGAGAAGGTAATGGATAAAATCGTTCCTATAAATTGTTAGAATTCTTTTATTATCTCTACACATGGCACTGAATCGTGCCGGTTGTCCCATCCTACGCACTACGACTACGCACTAGGACTAGTGGGATAGACCGTAAATTATAGGTATAGTACATGTATAGTAATTAATATCAAATCTCACCCGAACAAAGCACCGAAGATCTGCATATTCCTGTTATTGCGTTGCATGCGTATAATTGTAAATAATTAATTCCTTTTATATTTTAAATATGAAAATGATAGTGAAGTTGTTTTATTATATCGATAACTAAATTACACAGACACAGGAGCATATAACCACAGACTAAAGATGGATCTCGCTGGCACTTCGAGACCCGAATCAATATTATTTTGGAATTCTTGATAGGAAATTGTTGCTTAATCACTTGCTATTTTCAGTATAATAAACAGTACCTAAAATCTGCTACTGATTGTAATTAAGTGGACATGCTTAATAGATTCTGATGCGCTGATAGATTTTTATGTAAATAATACGGGTTGTAATGTATTGCGGCAACAAAATGAAGACAAAATATTACGTAATATTCAAAAGATATCCTTTTATACTTACTGGCACTGGGCGTGTTGTCGAAAGGATATGAAGCTACAAGGGCGCCACCATGCAGAGATCCTGATAACACGAATTGGATTTTGCTGATCCATTCTTTCACCGCTTCGGTTTCTGGCTGCGGTTGTTTCGTGTTGGTTTTGAAGTAATCAGGAAAATTGCGGTTCAGGTCGTAACGCCGCGCGTTATGTCTGACATTCAAAAGTAAGGTAATATTAATGGACGTTCAACGTGAAATATTGCGGGAAAATCATTGAAATATTGTTTTTCTGATTATAATAATAAGTATCGAGACATTTACTAGAAGTATGATATCAATGTCCTTTAATAGCTAAATAGATATAAGTACCTATTCATACAAGTTATTTTTTGCAAGACTTATGAAAACGCATAGAAAGTAAAGAAATAGAAATAGTTGATATGAATATGAATAGAAAAATTAGAAATTGTTTATAATTCATGTAAAATAAATATTTTTTTAATTTTTTTAATTTTCAGTTGAATTATGTTGGTAATCATAATATACTTAACGTAGGTAATTTTTGTAACTCTATATTTCGTTATCTGTTAAAGAGAGGAGGTTGTGCGGATGCAGTCTAATGTAAATGTTGTGTTGTCTGCCTACAGTCTACCTATTGCCATCTGTAAATTTCGAATACAACTCTGGGTGATACAGCCATAAAGTAATCACAACTAATTACGGTAATAAAATATAATATCGATAGGAACCTAAATGTGAGGATCAGTGTCGCAATACAGCGCGGCAACGCGGCAAGCATCCTTGGTACCCTGAACCCATCGTCTCTTTAAATTTTGTCATTTATCATAATTTACATAGTATTTTTTTAATTTGTAAATACTTTTAGTTTTACTTTTTATATAATATTAATAAATAAATTAAGTCAAAATAAAAGGAATTCTTCTACAAAAAATGTGAATAATAAGTTATTATTAATTTTTGGATCGTATTTAGTGATAATTTTTTAATAATCATTTGCTATGGAATAAAATATACAGCATCACATAATTTATGGTTATTCTAAGTTTAAATAAATAGACGGGTAAGGATACAAAAAGAATAGGTACCCACACAGGTATTTATCCTTCAACTAACTTAAAATATGTATAATTTTCTTCAAACGTGTTCACACACGAAGACCCGAATACAAAAGATAACCTTTCTGGTTCGTCGCGTTCATAAAGGTGTGTTGCGTTTCTTTGGTTCTATTTGAAGCGAGAGCATTTGGCAATGTGACCAATATGTTACGAGTGACGAGATGTTACACATATTTTGTTTTAATTATTTTCAGTGTGCACCATTATAAAAATTTGTCTTGTTTTATATTATATTTAAACGGATGTGTAGTACAAGTGATGATAGAATAGGTATAGGTACCTATCTAATAAAAATTTGTGAGAGTTCTATTAAAAATTTGGTTACATGAATAAAATAATGTAACGTATTATTCATGACATATAGTAAAAGAATTATTAAAGTAATATATATTTACAAAGACCCTATAATCTATATATGTAGATAGAGTTACCTCCAACAAGCAACAACCTTCTACCAACAATAAAATTAACCGATTGTAATAAATAGTTAAATGGATTTCCAAAGTAGTACATTCGGTATATACAAATGGTAAAAAATTTTCTTTATTAGCGATATTGTGATTTATGTGAAGAACTTTTTTCTTCGAGCACTACGCAGCAAGGAAAAAGAAGCGACATAGTGCACACAGAATTAAAAAGAAAAAGTTAAAATCAGGTTACAATATCTATTTTACCTTGCAGACATAAAATTTGACGCAATAAATTTTTTCCAGTCGATGTTATTGTGATGTTTTACGATTTCTCTATTTTATCCTACTGAATGAATTCAGAACTAGAACTAGAATTTGAAAGAATTGGAACGATGTTTTCTAGAAATAAAAACTGAAACATAGCAATTGTCGCTAACCTGCCATGAATAGTGTCGCACTGTCCTTCTCTAGATATTGCGAATCCATCAGGGTTCATGGACGGCATCAGGTGGATTCTAGTATTGTCCAGCAGCCATTTTATATAAGGATCTGTGTCGTACGACGATACTAAATACTGAAATTTAAATATGAAAAATTTTATTTTCGTCTATAATTCTCAGTGGTACACAATTAAAAACTGTCGCCGCATACAGGACGTTTTTTCATCACTGTAGTACCAGTTCGATGCATTAAATTTTTACATTAGATATTTTCCTCGAAAGCATTACGGACACAAGGTGGTTACTAAATCCAATATAAAACGCATAAGAGGCGGTCGTGGATGTAGCGGAGAAGAGTATCTTGCTGGCTGCCGCCAACCAACTCAATTGTCAGTCGCCCGCGCATCCCCACAATTTTATGGTTACTTTGTGAAGCCATATCTCGGGAACAAATTCTTTTGTACGAAAGTTTCAAAATAAACTATACCGTACAATATTAGCCCTTAGTTGTTTCTACATGTGTGAAGTCATAGTAGTCATTAAAATGGCGGCTAGTGTTTTGGCGCCAAATCGAGCTGTTGACATTTTGTAAGCGATTTTTTATACAATACGAATATCATGAAAACGGATTGAAATTCCCCATGGTCTTGTACTATGCATTGCGAACATTTAAATACAATTTACAATTAAGAGTCAAATAGCCTATTACAAAACAGCTTGTGCTCGGGCTTAGTCATTTTCACTTCCGAATATCACAGCTCTTTGATACCCAACAAAATAACCTTTCGTTACCGATTCTATGTCAAAGCAAAGTGCAAACAATTGTGACTTTCATACGACGCATAGCAGGGAATGTCAAAAAGTCACGCAAATGACCGAGGACCTATTAGAGATTATTTCGTAGGTATACATCAGAAGGGGTAAGAGGTCCATTGTAAATTTTACGTTAGGTACTTCTAATAACTTGATTTTTGACTACCCGACTGGTCGAGTGGGAAAAATATTTGTGCGCATGAACATGTGCTGGGTTTTTGACTGAACGTAGTCCAAACTTATAGAGCGTGTAGAGTTTACCAAACTGAACAAAAAGTTTTAAGTGAGTAGATAGCGCAAACGAACGGTCACCGAGAACACATGTATGAAGTTTCGTTTTTTTAGCACTCAGTAAGCTCTACACGCTATATAGACTTCTGTAATTCAGCCGAACAAATCGCAGTGCTCGTGGCTATGGAGCTGACGAAACTATACCGTAATTCTCGGCTAATTGATCACTAAGTTAATATTTACTGATCAATTAGCCGAGTGGTTAAAGACCCTAACTGCGGAGCCAAGGGTCGTGGGTTCGATTTACGTCGTGGACAAATATTTGTGTGCATGAACATGTCTATTTTTTTCGTGTCTGGGTGTCAAAAAAAGTATCTATAAATGTATATGTATCAAAAAAGAATTTTTAAGTATGTATATCAGTTTTCTAGTACTCATAATACAAGCATAATACTGCTTACTTTGGAAATAGATGGCTCTGTGTGGGATGTCCCAGTATTATTATTATATTGAGATTTATAGTTTTTAAACTTTCGTGAGGAGATAAAAATAAGCAGGCCGTACAAACCTGTATGAGGTGAACTAAAAGCTCGCGGCCCACCGCTTCGTTGCCATGTATGTTCGCCACGTACTTGACGTCCGGTTTGCCTATCATGTGTTCATAAGGTGACGCCGACACAACCATCACCCATAGATCTCGACCTGGATAAGGTGTAAGCATTATTAAAAATAACTTTTTAGGGTTACGTAGACAAACTGGTAGACTATTTGTACTATAAAACTGAAATTTGGAATAGCTGCACATAATTCTAATCGCTGAATAGGTATGCATTAAAATCTCGAAAAAAATATTTTAATGTGGTCCCTCACATGAAATGAATGAGTGAAAAACTTTTATATTTCCTTCCGCATGGTGGTCTCGTTGAATAGCTATTTTAAAATCAAATAGGGCTTCTTTGGTGGTTTTTACAAATAAGACCCTGTTCACATACTACCTATATGGCTTTAAAGTGGACTTGCGAGAGTTGCATCTCCCCCCCACCCCTTTAACTCTTGAAACCACTTATGTTTGAAGAAAAACATAAAAACGGTACGTCAGAGAAAGTGGTCATGCCAAATTCTATAACAGTAGATTGAAAGCGAAAGTATCAGTTTATTGAGTAGTATTCCTCTAAATTTCCTTTTTCCTATATAGTTATAATTAATTGAATAACTTGCCTTGTACGGACTTCCCGATAGAATAGAGTGCGGTGAGGGCAGGGTAGCGCGCGGACACGGCGCGCAAGTACCGAGTGAGCTGCTCGTGATCATGATACGTGAATTCCAGTTCAACACCGGAATCACGACTTGCACCACCATCCACTGAAAAAAGAAAATTTAAAAAATAATGAACGGCTACGGTTAATTTGTCTTCAGATAATATATTCAGGACGTTCATACCTAATACGAAATAAATCTGTATTTATTATTAAAGTAGGTACTATAGGTAAGTATATAAAACAAAATAAATAATCCAAAAAAAAACAATTTCTTTGCGTTTGAAATGGTATCAGCGAATGTCCCGTTTTCAAATAAATGAGATAATTCGAGGTTGAATTTTTTTTTAATTATATTCTTAAACGGAGTAACTTTTAGGAATTTATTGTGTGAACGAAATGCGAACGAAAAAAGAATTTCAGATTCGAGTTTTTAAAATTGTCAGAAAATGACACTCCTCATGCCTAAACACATAAAAAATTACATGTTAATATGATACATCTAAAAGTTGGATTGTTTACTTGGATTATTTAGTTATTTTTATGTACATGAATAAAAACAATTAAAAGATACAAATAAATGTAATACCCGGGCTGTAACTAGCATCAGGTGAAAGTTGCGTTTGCGCCACTGCCAACGTGCACAGAAACGCACACAGCGCGCCTGACGTTCCCATGACTGTAATGAACTGGAAGGAAGAACATGCCATTGGAAAACAATATTAAAAAAAACACATTACACCTCTTTTTTATGTGATTACTGCATTCGTATAGTAATAAAGTAAACAAAGCCAAAGTTTGTGATTATTGAAAGCGTCCGAATCAAAATCTCATCGGTATTGTTACACGTTTGCTCTTACGATAAGGTTGTCTAAAATACAGATCTTCCAAACAGATATTTTAAATGTTTGTCATGTCCATGGATGTTCATAGAGATACTGCGATGTAATAACAAAAATGTGAGCAGTAAAATATACACACACACCAAATAAACATGCATATATTGATATTTTGAAATATTCGCTATGAACAGCTGTGAAGTTAAATTTTGTATGACTTAGTACATCCAAATTCATGTAAAAGAAAATAAAGATTTTAAAATTACATTCCATTTGTAAGTTAATAAAACCTTTGTTAAATACATGATAATGTTTTATGGTCTGTCTAATCACTGAGTCTGACATTTTGCTCTCATTTTTGATCGTTTGGAAGTAGGTATGACACCTCCATTCAAATTATTATGTTATCTAAGGTCATGTAATGCGTTGCCTGAAAGTGTAATAAATAAAAAACTTTCGCCTACTCCTTCACGTGTAGTATCGTTTCAAAGGTATTTTAAAATCCTAGAACATTTCATACAGTAATTTTTGTTTTGACGGCAGACTGGCAATAAATATATCAAAACCTGTAAAAAATAATTACGTAGGTACAATATTTGTCATATACCGGTAATATACGACATATGATCGGCTCTGAAGTTAGACATAAAAACGTCGCAGGAACATAATTTTCATGTAATTTTAATAGTAAAGTTACGGCAGGGAGCATGGCGAACCTACGCAATAATACATGCGCATCACACTTCAGAGCAGCCCCTATATTAATGGCAAATACCTAGTATGAAGTAGTTAAGTTATTTTAAACACTTTAAAACTAAATTAATTTGGTTTGTATGAAATGTTAAATTCAGATGACAGATAAACAAGCTAACTTAATATGATATTATAGTTTATTGAATAAGTATTTTCGTCATTGTTAGTATTTTAAGCTGATAAGATAATAGACTTACTTATAAATTATTTACGAGTCCAATATACACATAAAACCAGCGCCGGCTCAAGCCCTTGATCAGAATAGGCGAGATTGCTTTTCGGCGCCCTTTGATCGAAGCTTTCACTTCACGTAAATTATACTTCGTTTTTATGGTAAATAAATAATAATTATCAAATTTTGCAAAATCAAAGTTTGTTGCAAATATCAACACTTATTGAAATTAAATTAAGTTATTAAGCACTAATGACTACACTCCTGCTTCTTTAACATTAAGAGAAAGCTTTTACTGCAGTATAATTAAATTAGCTTTTGGCCTTTTGGCGCCCTTTGCCATTTGGCGCCCAAAGCGACCGCTCTTCTCGCTTTACCCCAGGGTCAGCGTAGCTTATAACCAATTTCAACTATTTTAACAACCCTTTCAAACGATGTGACATTCAGATACGAGAGAAAAAATTATATGTGACCCTTTCCTTAAGGACAAGTCCATCGGCCGGTTTGCAGTTCGCTCACCAGGTCCCAAGACGAACTAACATGAAGATGAATGGGACGACGAATATCACCTAGGTACGCGACATCAAAAACTCGTAGTTTTTATTCCATTACAAGGTATTTATCAAGTTTCAATTATAGAACCAAAACTTAATAAATATTTTGTCATATAGATGACAACCGAATTATTCAACTTTTTCCATGTCCTACGCAGAGAAACATTTTTCATTACCTATATAATAATTATTATAGCGACAAGTATAAAACCGATTTCAAACGCTCAACTATCAATGTGCTTAAAAATGATTTGATCTAAAAAAGTTACTTAAATCATGAATTTCATTGCTGTAAAACCACGGGGTATTGTGTGAAACAGATTATAAAATGTGAATTATTGGCGAGACTTGGCCTTAAAAATTGGACCGATCGCCGTCGCACGAACCTCAAGGTCACTAGGTCAGTGGACCGACATACCATCCTATACTAAAATCTAAATTTAAAATTGGTTATGCATATACGTGAACCACGAACCATGTTTTTTTAATCTTAACATTTGTTACAAGGAAATAGGTAGGTACTTGAAGGGACGGAGGGTAACATAGATTACTTAACCCTGGTCTAAGGAATGGAAATGGAAAAACAGTTAACAGTTTTTTACGTAAGTGGCCAAAGGTTGAACATATTATATGGAGAAACATTTTGTATCCAGCAAGATTATAAAACTCAAACCAAACTAATATAGGTTATAGAGTAAATACAGAAAGAAATGCCTTTTGATGTGTGATCAGTGTAAAATAAAAAAAAAATGAATCAGTAGATATTTTGTGTCGTATTTTAACACTGAAAATGTTTATCAGATTGTTTTCGTGGGGGAGTGTAATTCGGCTATATTTCCGAAATTTAGGTATGATTGTAGACGAAAGGCTTTGGTGTCAAAAGATGCAGGCTTTTGGGGCATCGTATGATACCCAATTTCCTAAAATCTTTAGATTAAATTAAATTAAAAAATTATCAGAAAATCGAAAATGGTGAAAAAAGATGAAATTTCCCGAATATTCAGACAAAAATTCGATTATGTCGAAAACGAAAGCCAATATCGAAAACATGAAAAAAAAGCAACGGATCTCCTGCTTTCGCACGAACTTCTTACGACATTGGACATGAACCTAACGGAATAAAGTAAACACCCATATTTTCGATAATATTTTTCGAAATAAATTTTTTCGCAAAAAAAGTAACTCTGAATAAGCTTGAAACTTCGAAATATAACATTCTGTACGACATTTCGATCGAACAAACCGAATTAGTACGAAATGTAACACCGACGCATATCCGACTTCCAACTAAGGGCACCCTTAACCACTACTTCCGGTTGTCCGATTCTAACAATTTTAGTCTCAATCGATCCCCGTCTAATTATCCCGAGCCGTTTTTTTTTATTTTTTTCTTATTCGGACTTAGTTCTCAAGACATCGGGCTCCCAAAATAAAAATCAGGGAAAAAAATTACGATTTTTTTCGTTTTTTGCCGATATTTTTTTGTTTTTGTACTTTTTCCAAATTGTCTTTTGCCATCATGTAGAGCTCGCCGAGCTGCGTCTTTTGACATCACGTTCATTCCGATATCCCGAAAACTTTTCGTGCAATCTGTCTGTCTCACAAAACTCCCAAATGACCCCCTATACTCCAATGAAATGAAAGTCATTTCCAATGACAAACGCTGCCGAGGCAGATAGATTGTCTACCGTTTGGAAAAAGAAATTTTGGAATTGATCGAAAAGTGTGGGCTGGGCAGGTGCCCTTTTCATTGAATGATTATCAGACCAGTTACCCCGGAGAGCAGTGTGGCCCGTCTTTTTGCGTAGATCTACGTATTTCAGGCCTTTCACGCAAACCAACGTACTGAAGTTTCAGAAGTCTACGTAATTTCTATGAACTATTTAAAATGGCAAAATAAATTACGGCTTCTTGGTTGCTGACTAAACCGAGTAAGCTGGAATCAGCTGAATGGGCTCAAGATAATAATTACTTCAAGAAAACTAAATTTTACTATTTGACCTTGGCTTGACCTCAGTTCATATTTATATTATGAGAGTTTGTAAGATATTAGTATTCAAGTAATATGAAAAAATGCCATTGTAAAGAATTGCAATTCTCACAGAGATATACGCGTCAAACGCTCAGACATTCCGGCAGATAGGTACCTTTAGTTAGACCCAGACCTCTGCTCATCTGAACTCAACCATTCAGCCTACTAACCATAAAAAAATTTAAAAACCCATTAAAAAAGAACCAGGTATTTGAAAATAAAATAGCTTTAGCAAAAGAACGTAGATCTACAAACTTTTCATTTATAAATTTTACTAAATCTACGTAATTTGCAAATATGGTCTACGTATTTTTCAAAATTCGAGTTGGCAACACTGACAGAACAGAAACAGAAAGTTATATAATACCCTGAAATAATACCTCAGCCTCGAAAGGCAGTAGTGTCAAAAAATGCAGGAGATCGCAAATTCGCGGGGCATCGTATGGTACCAAATTTTCGAAAATTGGTCCATAATTTTTTTTCCAAAAATTAAATGAAATTGTTTGACAAAAATGTGTAATAGGTTTTTATTTTTAGTGTTCATTTTCAATGTCCTCCGATAGCTACGAGAAGCACGAAATCTGTAGTTTTTTTTATGACTATTTTGATGACAATAGACCACAACTGAAAATGAACTTAAATTGTTTCTCTTTGAAACGTTAAAACCATATTACATTTTTATATGCGAGTTTCTAAGGCACTACGTATTCATTTGGTAGCTGAGGTGAACTTGGAAAACGTTTCTTTCTACGAAATTCCAAACTAACTAGTACCCATTATTCAACATACAACTTAAGATGATAAATATGTAGTATGATAAATTCTAAAACCAGAAAGGCCAGAAAGATGCCTTTTCGAAGTTCATCCGAGCACATTAGTCTTTCTTATCCACAGAAACTTTCACTAGAAACATTTGAAAACTCGCTCACGTAAATCTGTTAAGGACAGTATAGATAGAGATGTATAGATGGCCACAGTAACGACACTCGACATTGACCGCTTTTCATGTTGCGTGCAACGTAAACCTTTCTGGTATCCATAATTATATTGTGTTTTATAAATGTTACAATATTAAAAGTACGAAATGTATATTATTTTTATTGACTGATTATACCTACATTCATACCTACATTATTCTTTGGGATTTTACAATACACAATAACATACCCACTTGGTGTTAGGAACAATAATAAATTATCTTTTAAACTAATCTGCCGTATGTGTTACGAGTGAGTCTAAGAATCTTAATGAAAATATAAGAGATGGACCAAATGTAAGTCCTGCCGAAGCCGAACTTCGGCAGAACTCATTCCATTTTAATAACTGGTTTCGTTATTTTGTTTTAAATCAGGGTTTCTATTTTTATTGTTGGTCTGCCCAAACTTAAGTTTCATCACAAAATATCCGTTTCTGTCTTTTAGATTTGAACCACTAAAAATGGTAGTATTCAAACGAATCCCATTTGTCTTAGATTTATGGCATCTTAACTATTAGATACTTTCGTAGAAATCTTGTTTAGATAAACATAATATCGCATCCTGCGAAACTGGAAAAACATCGACACAAAATACACCGTTATTGCTACTGCCAACGATTCTTTCCGTGTTAAGTCGTATGTACGTACATTCGAGGCTGTTCGGGTAAGCCGATTATGAGCTAATTTGATTCTTCGGTGTATTAGAATAGTTCACTTAAAAATAAATAGTTGTAATTGTTGTGTTATCAGTGAATACGGATTGGCCTAAGTACTCATTTTATTTACATAAAAAGCAACGTCACCGTTTCCGCTGGACAGGGCGAGGAAGAAGCTAAAGGCAAAAATTATTGACATTTTAATTTGATAATTATAGAACCGTTTTTCATATATTGATATTTTTTATTAATTAATCATTATAAAGACATTGATAAGGTATATCATTTATATATACTTTTATTTATATATACATATACTTTTTTATTGAATAAAACAGCCCATTGGCCAGATTGGCCACGTTCTCAAAGTTAGTTCCACACGTTTTGGTTTCATTCATTTTTGTTCTACACCTTCATCCCCCCTTTTTACATTAGTTCTCCTATTTCCCTGTCTCTCCCACCCTACATGGTCCATCATATATTCTAAATGTCTCTCTCTTCCGCATGTTTTGCATTTCCTATCCTCGTTTGCCATCCAAACCTTCATGTTCTATTTCAGATCCCTACAACTTAATCTTGCAACCAGTTTCCTCGTTCCCCCTTTTTTCAGGTACATTTGTCTCTTGTTAACCCTTAATTCCTTATATCTTCGATTATACTTTGTATTTTACCATATTCCCATTGACAGTGGTTTCAGTGTTGGCTCAATTATTTATGATGAATGATTCCGCAGTCGGAAGTCTGAGCAATTTGGGTTTACAATAGAATTTCGAAAACACTATGAATTTTCAAAACGCGTTGTCGACAAATAGATGAAATGGTACAAATTACAACATGTCGAAACGGACACAGGGTAATGTTATTTCACTGATTGTCGCCGACAACAATGTTTGTGTCGGTGTTAGGTAACCTGTTATTCAGTGTTCAGCTTTCTATGGAGATTTACCTACTTTTAAAACAATGTACAAATATTTGAATGTCGCCCATGTGGTCGTATTGTATAGACTGTAAACATTTTGGTTAGGTACAATTTTGTTTTACATAATAACGTCAAGGAAAATGTAATTAGCTTGTCGATTACCTACTTGGATAACGTGGGAATATTTCAAGACTAATTGCTTCAGCGCCTATAATACCTACATCCTCTAAGTTTCCCCTAAGTTGACAAAACACAAGTATTTCATTTCATAACTATTCTGTACTGATAGAGAAATGGAGAAGCTTCGTAGTGTTGAGTCGATGTTTTTTTTCACCACCTTCAAAATTTTTATAATATTAGCAAATAATAAAATAAGTGACTTTTCTTTTTGGATCAGTTAGTTTAAAGAAAAATTGTGACCTAGAACCACAAAGTTATCGTACCACCACCGTGAGGATGTTTGATTTGATAACCGCGTTGAATCGATAATTCTTTCGGGAAAAATATTTTAATGTGACACTAATTTTTATTCTAAAAATGGGGTCCTTAGAAAATGTAGGTACTACCTGGGAAGAATTTGGAAAGTCATGAAAATATCTCGCTGCAAAATGTGTTCTCACATTTGATGGAAATGTGGACCAAAACTAATAAATCGGTGGAATTTTTATGGATTCCATGAACAAATAAGAGGATTTTAAAAGTTAATGAATTGTAGCATGCACAAATTCGCATATATATGACGACACCAGCTGCGAAGCACAATGTAGTTAAACTAAAGAAAAAAATGATGTTAGCCAATCCACCGCATATAGAACCAATTATTTATGCAAACCACTACAGAAACTTTAATTCTAATTAATAACTTCTTTTTAGCATTGAACTCACATAAAAAATAATTCAGGAAACAATTTTTTTTTGCAGGATTCTGGTTATTTTTGCTTTTGTTTATGGTTTGTATAACTAGGTACTGCTGGATGCGAAAATTATAAACTTTTTGGTTTTGTGTACCTATATCAGCCCATTATACCCCATTGCAGGGGCTTAGGCCTCCCTTCGGGATGAGGGCGCTTTTGGTGTTTGGATGCTGCTGTCAAAATTTCAAAACAGCTGTGGGTGTTTTTGTGTACCAAATTTTGCATTTAAAAAATGTGCCATTTCTTCAATTCGCTATTTTAGGGATCGTTGCCCCAAAAGTTTGTTGTAATAACATAATATCATATTCACTCAAAATGTACATATTTTATATGGCCTTATACTTGAGTGAAATAAATATCTTAGTAGATGTTCAATACGTGATTCACTGCCGGGTAGGTATTTACAACTTTCGTTTTGACACAGGCGTTCGACACAATGACCTTATTTATTAGCCCTGCCCCGCTAAAGAATTTCTACTTTCCATTTCAAGTCGAACATCTAATCAGGTACGATATAATTAATGAGCTTCAAGTAATATATGGATATAACATTAAAATAAAAATGTTTTTTTTTTTACACTTCCTCACTAGAGCAAACGTTTGCTTGCACGCGTTGAGATCGAATTCTAGAGTGTTATAATATTCTTATTTTCCTTAAATGTTTTTTGTCGATACTATCGTACCCAACTGTACGCTAATGCTTCTGTTTACACAAAGTAAGTGGGGAAACCCACACCATTAGGTGTAATACTCGATGTTGATAAGTAATATTTTTAAAAATTTTTTTCATCTAATTTTTTTTTATTTTTTTATTTTACTTTTGTTATCATAAATTGTATTTTAATTTCACTGCATTATATCTATAGGGCAAATATATCAAAAAAACATAACGTTAATTTTGTAACTGTTTAATTTAATACTTTTAATCGTAGATATTTATTTTTGTTGAAAGAATATAAATGTACCAACCTTAAAACTGTCGATCAGAAGTCCGATGCTAAATGAGATGGCTTGTCATTTGTCGTGTAGTTATCACGTACACAAACGCGGAACGAGTCGCCGGGAGCTACACGGACGGAACACGCCGGCTCCACTCGACTGACTGGCCGAGAGCTGCATCGAGGCCGACACTCGAACTCGAACCGACGACATCTACTATCTACGTCACTACAGCCGCACCGAGACCGGAAAGTGCTTTCTCTCAAACCGGCGCTCGCAAAACGCATCCTCTACCACGGCAATACGGAACAATTTTCTCTCAACCCGATTAAACCCCAGTTCTTAGAGGACCTAAAAGAAACTTTAAATTTAAAGCCATACGTCCTAAACCTCTTCCAAAATTTCATATACACTTATGCCCGTTTTCCACCCACGCATAGTTCGACACTTTTCCCGCAATACTTTTCTTTTTCTCGTATCCAACATATAATCTCGAACGTTTCCGTAAACAGCGAATAAACAGCGAAAACATGAAATTTAATGGAGATCATGATCGTATCTAATTGAGCATGAAATAATTTCCGTTCGCCTGGACATGTCCAGCCACGGAGAAATTATTAATATACCTAAATTACAATCAATATTCAAAAGACATAATAATAAAATCAAAGTTAATAACATTTTGTGATTCTATATTGATGCAATGCAGTACTTTGCTATATATATGACTTACATAAAGACATCGCATGTTAAAATGAAAGTATGCGTTCAGGCAAATATTCGGTAGGCAATTCAAGAGCAATTACGGAACTGGCCACAGTTGGCCTTGAAGGCTTGGAGGCCTTGACTTTACAAGTTATTCACAAGTTATTATTGAATGTGTATTTTTACCCAATAAAGTATTTTTTGTTCCATTATTTGAATTTAATAAAAACTAATCTTGATTGACCTATTATTCAACAACACCCTATCTAAATCCACAAAAAGACTCATTTCAATATTAATGAAGTCATTTCGTTGCGAGTCTACCCGCAGAGAGTGAAATGAAATGAGGTTATTACAATCCTCAGAAAGAAGAGAATTGGTACGGTTAACGAAACGAAGCCGAAACGGGTATCTAAATGGGAAGTGGGGGGGGTATCTAAACGTAACTAAATGAACCCAAATTGTTGTTTGCTCGAGATGAAAAATGGATATAGTCTGGATTAGGAAATTCGAAAGGAGGATACAAAACAAACGCCTAGAGAATAATCGGTCAGAACATCATAATTCGGAATCGGGTGACAAATAGATATTAGGACAGATACGGAAGATTCTGCTTCACGTTTTCGGTTTTCAATTCCGATTGCGTTCATGTAGAAACCAGAGTAAAAATATTTATCAGAAGTTTATACGAACGAAGTTGTAGACATCAATCAGCAAATCTCAGCTAATATCATACTATTTGAAATCAGTCATTCACCACTAGGTACTAAAAATAGAATTTTTTCTCTACTTTATCGTCTTTTTATAAGTTTCTTAATATTAGACGACACCTAGGGAGCACTTTATTAGTGAGATAAACTTGCAAGGCTGTGGGCGTACTCGTTTCATGTTTCGAGGAGCACGAAGTCCCCGAGAGAGGGCTCTGGTTGAAATCACTCTCTAATTCAATGCCACGAGTACCCCAAGGGGTTCCCCTGGAATTATTACGATAAGACCTTCTTTATAACTTCTTGCAGATTACTTTTAAAATAATATCAAAGGAAAATAGTTTTTCGACCTAACTAGCATGAAAAACGGGCGTTTGTTCCTTAAAAACAGCAAAAATCACTCAGTAAAGAAAAGTGTTTTGAATTTAGAACACCTGGTGGCATTTCTATTTTCATTAACTCAAATTTCAAGTGTCGGCCTATATACGATTCATACGATACAGCCCTGTGTCAGACGAACGCCGAACGGACGGACAGACAGCGCAACCTTAGTGATTGGGTTCGCGTTGGTATAACCCTTTGGGTAGTACGGAACCATAAAAATAATGGTTTTTTAATTGTTTTGTGTCTCTAAGACTTTTCGAAAATATCGTTTGATTGTTTAATCAGATAAAACAACATTGAACTTAAGGTACCTAAAAAATGAAAGTTAATTGATTACAATATTTATTTTTATTTATTGTCGCACTTTGTTTTTACCGTGAAAGTCTAAAAAGTTTTGAATAATAAGTAAATGGAATGAAAAAAGATTATAAATATAACACCATTATTGTAAAGGAACAAGTTTTTATAATGCTGAACTAAATATTTTTCCGCAAAAATTGCATGAAAAATATCTGAAAGCTTATGAATTATTTATTAAATAATTCAGTAGGTAATAAGTGCAAAGTCCTGTTTGGAGACGTTGTAAAATTAATCTTTTGTTAAATCTAGTTGCGATCATTTTTCTTACATCGATAATTTCTCAGTAGTGAAACGATGTGTAAAGTTGTATGTGTCGCACGAGAGCAAATAATGTACTTAAAACGGTTTCAGCTTACCGGTTTATTCTTAATTATTTAATATTATATCATATATGTTTAATCAATAAATATCATTATTAAAGAATGTTGATTAAGATCAATAAACCTTATGTACCTAATAATATTATTATTATATACTAATAAATTTTGAAGTAAATTGACTTTATTTAATTAGAATATTATATTTTAGTACATGCCAAAATTTATTTTTGTATGAAAATCTCGTAAATAACATTATTATTTCAAATATCTCTTTACTGTTATATGAATAACGCATATTGGTGAAACAGCTTTGATGTAATTTATAAAAATGCGGCTGGGAAACTTTTCAATGATTACGAAAATGAAAAATAAAATTAGAGCCATAGCTATATAAATGAAGGGTTTTATTTGGAAAAAAAGGTTTATTAACAATAATCCACGTCACTATAAATTTTTAGTATCTCTGAACGTAAAATTCAACTGAGCTTAAAGCACGATAAGAAATATTTATATTTTAAATAATTATTCATTGATTTTTGTTGTTGTTTGTTTATTATGTAGGTATGTTATAAAATGGGATATATGTACCTACTTAATCGTAAAAAGTCACTTTAAATATAAGGTTTTCATATGTTTGTGTATCATATATTTTTGCATACTTTCATATTAGTCGCTTAGCCAGAGAAAAATTACTTACGATAATTCCAAGGATCTTCGTTTTTGGTGAGTGGATAGATAAAGTGCATTCTGAGCTATTGTCAAAAAGTTAGAAGTTTTAGGGCTGTACTAAGGGTGTGGCTAGGTATTTCTTAATATTTCGTGTAGCACGCTGTATATAGATTTAAAATTTGAAATTTTGTTTGGGTCATAATGAAAACTAACTTAACCTCGCGTTGTAAAATTTTTAGAAAGATAACATGAGGGATATTACGAAAATTAAATAAAAATAACAGTCTGGTCGTGGGACATTAAATTTCATAAAAAAGTTTTTATAATTCTAAAGCTGTTCCTTTTTTGATAAGTGAATAGACAAAGTGGATTGTGAGCTATTGTCAAAAAGTTAGAAGTTTTAGGGCTGTGCTAAGGGTGTAACTAGGTATTTCTTAATATTTCGTGTAACACGCTGTATATAGAATTAAAATTTGAAATTTTGATTGGTTTTTAATTAGAACTATCTTAACCTCATATTGTAAAATTTTTAGAAAGATAACATAAGGGATATTACGAAAATTTAAAAAAATAAGTGGGCCGCGGGACATTAAATTTCATAAAAAAGTTTTGATAATTCTAAAGCTGTTCGTTTTTTAATGAGTGGATAGATAAAGTGCATTGTGAGTTAATATTAGTAGGATTAAAATTTCAAATTTTAATTCTATATACACTGCGTTACACGAAATGTTAAGGAAAACCTAAGCCATTCCCTTAGCAAAGCCCTAAAACTTCTAACTTTTTGACGGTAGCTCACCATGCACTTTATCTATCCACTCACCAAAAACGAACAACTTTAGAATTATCAAAACCTTTTAGTAAAATTTAGTGTCCCACGACCGGACTATATTTTTCCATATCATGTAATTTCTAGTCAAGATCTGTCAACACTGGAAATATTTATATAGGTATAGCCACTGGCATAACAAACGTAACTGACATCATTCAAGTTTCAGTTATGTTAAAATATTACAATTAATAATTAAAAAAAAAATTCAAATTTAATATTGGTTTTCGATTTCATAAGTTATAGGCGATAAATAAAATGGTCTGTATTTCCACCGATATTAATAAAATACAACCTTACACAAAGCAAGTCATATTTAGAAAATGAACAGTTGTTCATAGATGTAAATTACTTCTTTTAAATACAATGTTGCGGGATCGTTTCACTCGGCGGCTTTCCAGTTTGCTATGTGAATATACGACAACTTCCAGCGACAAAATTGGTATTTGTGTTTATTTATATTTGTTTAATCTAATAGCTTGCTCGGGCGTTATGCCTTCTTCATCAGCCCATTTTTACCCCACTGCAAGGGCTTAGGCCTCCTCCAGGGTGAGGGGGGCTTGGAGCTTAAATCCACCACGCTGCTCCCCTGTAGGTTGGGGATTGTAACGACCGCCATCTATTGACAGCGCCCGGGACCGACTGCTTGACGTGCTCTCCGAGGCGCGGAGTCAGTGATAGTTAATGTACTTAAGTCAGAAAAACTCATTGGTACACGCCCGGATTCGAACCACGGCCGTATGGTCTTATAAATTTGACACAGGTTCGTAGCGCTTTGGGCTACCACGACACTATACATACCTATTAGTCTATTAGTGTAAAAAACTGCATTAAAAGTGGCCAAGCCGTTTCATAACACGTATACTGTGTCGCCTCCTGGTGGTATCGCCTAAGGATACCCATAAAAAAATAGGCATCGCCCTGTTATGGTTTCATAATCGCATAATTAAAAACATGTGTGCAATTCACACGTGGTCGAAGTGAAACATTCAAAAATTTTGGTTTCAAGATAATGAGACGAATGTAAAATTTCGGGAAAAGGATAATTGTAGGTTTTAGTAACGATCATTGTAATACAAAGTTAAATAATTATTGTACATTTTATTCGTATATATTACATATATTTATTCAGACTCAGAGCTTACATTTTCGATAAATGATACAAGAGTACGTACACGTATACAAAACACACGGTTGTTGTGATGCCTTTTTTCAAGCTTCGTACTACGCATGCGTGCACACACGTATTAACACATGTACAACGCTGAGGCCCAACCAAACTCCCACTATGCCTTGGTAAACAAGAGTGGAGGGGGTACGGAACAGAGCACAACGAACATAAAAAACACTGTATAATGCTTCCTATCTCATTTTCTCCCACATTAAATCTTATTAATTTTTGTGTCTGTCTCTTTTTACTGTCACTTTTTCGTTTCATCGACTTTCAAATCACAACGATGCTAAAAAAGTTCTCACTTCAAAAACTGTGTCAAGATTGACCCAGTCGTATTAGAGAAACATATACAGTGCAACGCCTCCTGGTGGCCTAATAACCTCAAAACTTATCTTATAACCTAATCTGAAGTTAGTATACCTATGTAACGTAATGCACTCCACCAAGATCGTTTTAGAGATACACATATATAGCAGTGCCTCCTAGTTGCCCATAAACACGATACTTACCTAATAATTCGTTCTTGAGTGATACCTGCGTAACTTAAAAAAATATTCTCAACATTGCCCCAGTAATTATAGAGAAACATCTATTGCAGTTCCTCCTAACACAACACTTATCTAATAACCTGATCTTAGTGTAACGCGAAAAACTGCGTGGAAATCAGCTCAGTCGTTATAGAGATATATGTCTATTGCAGCGCATCCTGATGGCCCTTAGTAGCAAAACTTACGTCCGTTAAGCTGGCGGTGTCAACATAGCAGAATCAAATTTGAAGTAGGCAGGAATTTGTTGCTAATTTGTTGATAATTAGTTACAGCAAAATTTTGTTGCTCTAGCCATTTAAAAAAAATGAGTACACCGCCAGTTTAACATCAAGCTAGCATTGTCGGATTGTAAATCGGGAAAAAAATTAAAAAAAAAACTGTCCTGCGTTTGTTACAGCAAAATTAATTTTGTTGCTCTAGCCATTTAAAAAAAAAGGGGGTACAATGTTGACACCGCTAGCATAACGGACGTGTATGTTACGGCAGACGGCATACGTGTAGGAGGCTCCTGGTGGCGTTGCTGTCTTCGCGGACATAGCTACGTTAAAAGAACTCCCCATTGGTGATTCTTTTGACTTGCGTGCATCCGACTGGAATATATTATTATGTGCTATTGCACGCTTGGTATTCGAATGTAAGAGGATGCTAGAAGGACGCATCGTTTTCGTTTCTTATGTATATAATTTATTGTTAAGATATACATTTTATTCTGTAAAATAAATAAAAATGTACGAATGAAATCTACTGCAGCGTAGTTGGTGGTTTATAACCTTAAAATTTGTCTTTAAACCTGTTCTGAGGAGATACCTATCTAAACACAAAATTTATCCAAATCGTTTGGCCGTTTCCGAGGAACCAATTACAAATCTATATAAGTATTGGTAGTTTAACAGTATAAAATAAACAAAACTTTAACCAGAAATAATATATCACTCCATATTTTCAAACCATATATGAATAGGTTTTTTGGTATCATCTCAATATCATTGGGTATCATAGACATATTCTGTGAAAGCAATAGGCCGAGCAAAAGCTAGAGTTGTATTTTATACAAAACTTTATAATAGTTTTACTACTTCACGGGATACATTAATTTTAAAACAATTCAGTTTAATAAATGTGTAGTTTTCAAATTAGTGATAACTCCTCTTTTTCAATTGCTAACTTTCATAATGTGCCATTTCGAACAATAATACATTATTAACTTTTTGGTACAATCTGAGGTATCTGCCCTTCACCGTAGTTTGCAACATTTCAGATACTAGCTAACATATCCATATTATTAACACATTATTATTTATCAGGTTCTAAAGTAAAACGCGTTTGTGACAGATAGACGGACACAGGAATGATTTTTTTAGCGGTTCCGTTTTCTACTTTCGAAGTACGGACCCCTTAAGAGTAATAACTATTGCAATGATATTCAATTTAATATATCCTGTTAATAATTACTTGAGTTAATCCCAAACAACATATTCATTATAGGAACCTACTAGGTACCCACTATGACAATTTTTATAAATATGTTTTTTCCCGCATCTGCATCGAAGGGGAAATCACACAAGCTGATTTCATTATACCGTATCAATGTGTCATACTAATTTCTAATAAGGAAAAACATGTAGGAATACTCAAAAAAATTTATATCTCTTTTGAATAGAAGATGAAAAAGTATTTTCCAATGCTTTCTCAAATTTCAGGAAATGCATTTTATAATTTAAACTAATGAATATTTTTTTGTCTATTTGGCTGTTTGTACGGTTTGTACCATCATGGAGCATTTATCAATTACGTGATCACAAATAGGGGAGGATAGATCCGATCACAACTCACCAAAAATCATCAAGGGGAGAAATGTCTGCGTTCGTCTCACGTCTCATTTCCAGAAATCTTCCATGGATCGAGGCGTAATGGGGTTCGTTTAAATCTCATCGGATGGAGGGAGCTCTATATCTTTGGTGAAAATAACAAAACACATATTTATACGATAGTATATTTTAATATCTGCTTGATATCGGATAAAAACATTGTATGGTGCATTCTACGCTGTTCACACCAAATTCTATAGAACATATGTCCCAACAGAGATATAATATTATGTACTGCGTCTTTATGCTAAGCACACTGTTTTTCAGTTTATATAAAATGGTAGCATAAAAGTTTTACATACATATATACATATATTTGGAATCGGCTGCTGTTTACTAGCTTTTATTTGATACCTACCCATATTGTTATAACAACAAAAAAATGTTTATCCCCATGTCTTTTTTGTTTAAACATTAGCCGTTTAGGCTACAGTGTGCCATAGAAATATTTAAGATAGGTAGGTTGGTATCGGGTGACTCTCTAAGCAAAAAAATTTTGTTCACAGGATCCAGCCTAGCCATTCAGCGCGGGTACGCTGCTAGCGTTCTCGGCACTTTGCGCTCATCGTTCATAATTTTTTTATAAGTAAAAGAAGAAGAAATTAATATGAATCCCAGAGGAATTATATTTAAAGATTTTAAGAGATAGACATGTAAATACATACACAGATATCTCTCGAAAAACATTATCCTTCGCAGTCGGGTAAAAAACTACCTATTGAATGCCTCACACTCCAGCAATATCGGTAAATATGGTTGAGAGATACCGTTGCTGTAGTAATTTCGCAAAAGAGTATTCATTTAAAATATTTTTTATATTTTTTTTACCTAATCGATAAGAATCGGGTCAGCGGCATAGATTATACGTACGTATAGATCGGTTGTCACCATAGCTAGGTATGGGCTAATTTTCTTATGAACGAAACCAAAGAAAGGCTATGAAAAAGACTAGTAAGACATACGAGTAAATCTATCTAGTTATATATGTGACTATTTGTCACGAACATTTGTGAACCATGTGCAACTATGATGATGCCACCTATGTAATGGTTGATGGGCGTTAAAAAAGTTTTATTTACTATATAAATTCCCTGAAAATTAGTTTCGACCGACCATTAACTAAGTATTGATTTATTTTAAATAAGTACAAAAAATCCCATACCTTTTGATTTATGCAATCGATCGATTACAAATCAATCCTTAAAAACTTTGTCGATGTCGCAAAACCTGTTAAAGCCAGTGTTGGAGAAATATATATTTATACATATTGTAAAAAAAAATCAAAAACTATATCCCTAAATCTCTAAACAGACCTCGACCTACGACCTATGAACTTTTTGAGACGCCAAACGCGTTTGAAAAAGTTAAATTCAATTTTCTCAATTTAAATTTCACATGAGTCATATTTTCGAGCTAGGAGTTTGAAAAAGCGGGAAGTTTTGAAGTTGGCCTGCTAGTTCACCTTCAGTTTTTTTTTTTAGAGTCTTAAAATCTAATAAAATCAAATCGAGTATTTTTAATTCTTTGTTATGTAACATCATATTAAAATACGTCACAAAAGTGAATTTATTACATTATAGCATAATATATGGAACAAAGGCGCATACAAAAAAGTACCCATTGTTTTTTTTTTCAGGAGAATGCGCAAAAAAATCACAGATTTCATGCCTTACACGATTATCGAACACATTAAAAATGAACCTGACAATATCATCATTTAGTAAATTAAATGTAAATAAAAAAAATCAACAGTGTTAGGTATGAAGTTTTATTAAAACACATATTAATGTCGTTGTATAATAAAAAAAATTATCGAAATTATAAACTACTTTCGATGTCGATGCTTTATCATCGTCGTCGCTGGAATCGGGGTCCGCGGTGGAATGTAGTGTGAATCAAAATTGCTGGGCCCATTGATTAAAGTTTACAATTTATTTAATTTTAGATAAGAAATCATAAAAATAGGATTTGAATGATTAAGTACCATTAATAAAAAACAAAAGCTTATAAAAAATTAAAAACTAAAAATACCTACAAATAAAATTTATCCATTAATCCACAACGCCCTCTTAATGCGCCGGCAACAAAACTAACGAAATAACGTACTAGCACGAACTAGGGGCCATTTACCTTAAAGCTAAAATATCAAATAACATAATATGTAGAAATTAAATATTAAATCTAAATAATCTAATAAATCTAATTAAAATCTAAATTAATTATTAAATCTAAAAAATTATAACACTGGCTTTGATATTGTTACGGGCTACCGGTTCTAATATTGACGATGCACTAAAACACTGATTTTAGTTCACTTTACTTTATTTTAATTCCAAATCACAAAATAATCCAAGAGCAAACAATATCGAACACTAATTAAACAGTTAAAGCACTCCGCACTTCGCAAATTATCGCGCTTAACTTATTTCCAAAAATCAACTTCTCTACGCCGCCGACCATCGCCTTATATAGCTCTCTCCCTTCCACCAGTCACCGT